>PVIJ01005531.1:0-102425 GCA_004024925.1 Scalopus aquaticus | reverse complement strand
CTGTTGCCAAGATGTTTGGTGACTGCTCCTGCCTCGAAGGTCAGAACTTACCTGGCTGGTGGCCGCGGCTCCTCCCCAGCACCCCACAGGGCGGGGCTCCTGTGTCTCGAGCCTCATTCCCCACTTGGCTTCAGAGTCCATCTTGTGTCCATGAACTCACTGGAATATTGGAGCCTGAAGTGCTGGCCTAGGTCGGGTCCAGGCTTCATTACCCTTTCTAGGGTCCATCCGAGAACCCCTTAGAGATAAAGTTGGGGGGAAGAGAAGTGGAGAGTTATGTTGGAGTTTTCCTTTCATGGAGCAAATGCGGGTTAAGCCTTACTCTTCAGTCATTTGTGCAGCTCAGGAAAGCCCCCTCCAGGGAAAGAAATCCCCTCGCCCTTTCCATCAGAGGTGGTGGGGCCCCCAGCAAATCATCCCTCCGGGTAAGTCTAGTCACCCTCATTTATTCCCGTGGAGACGCGAGCTCTTACAGGAGGTCAATGGAATTGGGCTATTGGGAATAACACCGAGACCAAGGCCAGCTCACAGTTTCTGAGGACTCACCTCGTTAGCTAAGATTTGAGTTTTTATGAGCACGAGATAGGACTTTTAAGTATGTGGATAAAGCAGTCAATGTTCAAGACATCTTAGAGGGTATCATTCTCATTTTATATAAAAGGAAACTGAGTCCCAGAGTGATTAACTCTTTTGCCTAAGCCACTGTATGTGAATAAGAAAAGCCAGGAGCCAAGACCAATCCCTGCTCCAGCCCCAGGTTCCCAAGCAGGTGGGTACCTTCAACCATTCCTCTGTTCAGGTACCTGCTAAGCTCGGGGCCTACAAAGAAAATAAGGCCTGAGCCCTGGCCTCTGTAAGTCCAATGCCCGTAGTGAAGACAATGAAACAAATATGAAAGAGGGGTAGGTAGGAAGTATGTAGGTGCAAAATGGGGTATCCAGCAGGACAGAAGGCCCTGTAGATGGAAGGAGTTGCATGCGTCTCAGTACAGAGGACATCCTTCTGGGGAAAATGCCAGCGACCCACACTGTCCCCTGGGGTTGTGTGGGTGCTGGCTGATGGGAAGAATAGGTGAATTACCAGGGATGTTTCATGCCAGTGTGAGTCCTGCTTTCTGAGCCCTCTTAAAATGCAGGCTGAGTTTTCTGATATTTTCCATATGTCACAAAATTTACGAGTCTAATCTCACAGAACAGCCAGAAAGCTCAGAGGCAATTGGTGATGTATGTGGACCGTCTGGCTCCTCTGAGAAGGGATTCAGTTGTGTCTCTTAAAGTGATTTAATCCTAAATCTTAGGCTGGAACAAATAGAAAATGCAAATCTGTCTTCCTTGTTTAAGGATTTTGCATTCTTTGATAGTTTCAAAACAATCATGCAGAGAAAAAACATATTTTAACAAATATATCTTGTTGGAAAGTGAAGATGCTTTGACAAATTAAAAAGCCAACCAAGTCAGACACTTCTTTGTCAACTCTTGCTTCCTGCTGGCAAGCATTTACAATAATATTCCAAGGAGGTTTAACATTCATGATTACATTGTTTGATTATTGCACTTTCTAGATAATGGTTTTTCAAAATTGTATCTTGCAGCTAAAAATTAAATAGCGACTTCTGGGTATGCATAACATTCTTTAATAAAATGAGACCCAATATAATACTCTCAAAGGCTAAGCAGTAATATAGAAGAGATTTACTGTAGTCCAAATGAGTGAGATTACTGATCCTATAGGATTCTTATTATTTTCTCAAGCTAAACTCCAGAGAATGCTGGGAATGGAACTATCGGCTCCATTCACATCTGCTGGGATCCTTAGATGGACTTCCCTTTCCCACATGGATATTTGAAAATTTCTTGGGGTCTTTTGGCTGTGTGCTAGGAAAATTCCTCCTAAGAGAAAGCTGTGGACGAGGCTGTTCTGAATTGTTCATCTTCTGGCCAACGCCACAGAAAAGTCCTGTGTTAGGACAGGGGTGACTAGAGACAGACTTTTTGTCTAGAAGTGGATCTAATAATACAAGAAATGCAAAGACATATGGAGCAAGTTTTCTGTAAGGGGAACTAGTAAGAAAGACAAATTCAGCCAGTTTTTCTGGGGACCCATAAATAAACCCAGAATATGTGGCATATCCTAAATTATGGGTCAATCTCAAGTTTTATAAACATCATTCTTTCCCTAATGGGCAGTACATGGTTAGACCCAAAGCCTTGATAGTTTTCTCATCATTATCTGAAAATATTCGTAACTGAAAAATCTGTTGTGGTAAGGTGGCTCAGGAAAAGTTATAATGATGAAATCTATTAAGCCTAGAGAAAATGCAAATTTCCCCCTTTGTTACTTTAGGGAATAACACTTCCATTCAAAACAAATTTCTCCTTAGAGGTTACAAAAGAGGAAGTGAGGGGGTGGTTTCACACACAGGCATTCTGGTACTTGCCAAAATCCCAGCTCTGTTCACCTTGGTAGTTGAAGTATGTGACCAGGGTGTCTGTATTTGTGTGCTTGGGGCTTTGATGCGGTGCTTCCCACCCCCTCATTCCCCCAGGGACCTGGAAATATGATTGCTCTTTGATAGTCAAACATCAAAGAAAAGTAAAGTCACTTGAAAGAGAAAAAAATGGCTCCCGGGTCTCTTAAGCCTCACTAGCAATGCTGGGATGGTGTAACGCATGCAAAGGGAGAACATGTCCATTTGAAGAGCCGCTCGCTAGTCAGCCCTGGAAACCTAGAAGAAGGAAAGAACCAAGGGCATGTAGTAATGACAAAAGGAAAAAGCTTTGCATGCCAGGACAAAGGATTTGGGACTGGATCCCAAAGTGATAAAGTAGATGCACTTATCTTCAGTGCCTTGGTTTTTCTCCCCTTTTACCGATTGCAACTATTTTTAGTACCCCCTTTCCTCCTCTTCCTCTAGATAGTCAATATTAGACTGTCTTGTTTTAGAGGCAATGTGATGCCATGAATCTCACCCTATAGAGGTTATGGTGCTGGTCCGTACTTAATTACTGATTCTTAATTGTAAGGATTTATTATCTATACTCAAATATATCTTTTTTCCTAAAATATTATCCCTTGATAAGAGAAAATAGCCACATATTTAAGTTCTCAAAAAGGCTCTCATAGGTTGGTCTCTCAATTACTTTACTATGCATAGCAAAGTGATGTTTGGGGAAGATTGTCCTAACCTAAAGGGGTCTCACTCAGCAAATTGAGTCCTTTGGGAGAGGCATTCATAAAACCAGTAAGGATGACTGCAAAGGAGTGAGTCCAGTTGAGTCTAATCTTGTAGCCCTCAAAAGTTCTAGCTCCATTCGCCAGATGGAAGTATCAGTCTCTATTACTTTGGTTTCATTAAATAATCAAATCATCTAACGCCTCTTATTCTGATTCTACAATCCTCCCTCAACTCTCCAGCAATCCTTGGGTCATGGCTTAGAATCTCTCTTCAGGATAAGAATGAACAGGCCAGGTAAACTTTTGAGCATTTTGGTTCCTATGACAGTTATTTTTCATTGATAGCTAATACCCTGGCATATTGCTTTTATCTTTCAGTTTCATTACTTGTCCAATGCATCTCTACCTCTTCCCCCACTCCCTCAAAAAGAAAAAAATAATCTGTTCTTGGTTGGTTGCTAAAGTTCTGAGTCTGCAAAGGTGAAGTCCAGAGACCAACCCACGGACAATCCACAGAGGTAGTGAAGCCACAGCAAAGGTCTCCCGGCAGATGCGCTGCTGGATCTTGTTCTTCAAGAAAATGCTACTGTTATCTGATGACTAGTTTCCATTTCAAATGACAAGCTTTCAATTCTCATGTCTACACATCTCTAAGTTGCTTCTCCTGTACACTAAGAATGAATTTTGCAAGTAGCACCTACAGTGTCTGTTACTGGCAACTGGGGAGAAACTTACCAGTGCTAATGGGCAGTTCCCCAGAGAAGCAATCAGTATGCTCAACATGGAGTGTCCCTAAGAGCTAGGCTGATGTCAGCTGTGTCTGCAAGATCTTGACAACAAAGACTGGAGCCAATAGGGTGACAAACAAAACTTTCTTTTTTGGTATAAAGTCCCTTCCCCAAGTTCCGGTTTCTTGGGAGATGTCCATGCACACATGCACACACTTGTGTAGGTTACTGAAATCAACCTTTGGCTGTACTTGAGTCTGCTGCCATTTTTCACTTTGACAACTCTGTAGGAGACGTGTTATTTTTCTCTGCCCCAGGGAAGCTGGTTTAAAAAAAAACTGGGTTTTAAACAAAATCTGAAAATATTAAAAGGTACAGGCTACATAAGAACTTGGCAAATGAGAAAGTTTCACTGGCAGTCTTGTAGGATTGGAAAGCAGAGGTCTGATTGTAATAGAACAAACCAAGAAATGAATAATTCTGAGTGGACTGCTCTCACTCTCCGGAACACGCTCACACAGCACTCTGTCCTCTCTTCTCTAACTTTTTGCCATGGTTACAGTAATAAAATCATTGGGTTAATATCTATATTCATACAACATTTTAAGTTCCAAGATGGGAAGGATTGTGTCTGTCCATTTTTTCATTCTGAAAAGTCGGCACCTAATACAGTGTCTTGTACATTGAATATATTTATTAAAATTAGATAAATAGATAGGATATATGTATTATATACGAATGGATATATGTGTTATATATGTGATATCTACATGCTGTATATATACACACACAAATATATCCCATCCAAAGGACTATAGCAGAGTGCCTGGCAGAACAGAAATTTGGGCACCAATGGTGAAAGGAAGGAAGGAGGGAGGGAGGGAGGAGAAGAGGGAGAGAGAGGCCATCTCCACCCTACAAACCCAGTGTAGTTGGACTTGAAGTTTCCCGATTAATATCTTCAAAGGGAAAATCCCCTTCTGTTAGCAAAAGTTATGAAAAATAAATAGAATGCCATCTAATTTAATTTGAGTTGCAGAGAAAGTGACTAACGAGGCATTTCTGTATTTGGGTAAGAGGACAGTACTCTAAGTGCTACCTACAAATGGCTTTACTTACTTTGGTGACTGTTATAGTCTTGTGAGAATAATCTCCTCTTAATAAGGACAATTACTTAGATTTATTACTCCTCTGTGGTCTTGTTAAAGATCTAAGAAGGATCCTATTTAAATGAAAAGAACAATAGGAGCTTTTTAACAGGGAGCATGGTTTAATTAAAACCCAAGCATAGGATTGGTGCCTCTACGGCTGGGTGGAAAAACTGAGTTAAAAAAAGAAAAAAAAGAAGTAAAAGACAAGTAGACAATAGTATTCACTTCATTTGCTTTTAGGGAAAAAAAAGTCCAATTTGAATGAGAAGTCTAAATGGAGTATATGTATTCAATTTACACAAAACATTCCTTTTTTGAGGATGGCCCCCCCAAATCAAGTCCTCCTATTTCATTTAATGAAATATCCTTTCGACTTCAAATAATGAGCTCGATTACCTGCTGAGGTGCCCAATCCAAGTGTCAGAACTGGGATGACCAATGGGAATCACTGTGACAATATACAGTGGCATTTGCAAAGTACTTTATAATGCTCCCAGTGAGGAACTGGGACCCAGAATGCTCTCAGAGAAATGTCTTGTCCCAGAGAGTCCCCTCCCCAAATGGAAGTTCAGTGTTTTTTCTGCGTGACAACAATAGCAAGAACATTTAGAAACCAGCTCTGGCCCTGGGGAAATGTCATTACAAAGAACTAATATTCTATTACCCTCAAAACAAAAATCTATAGAACAAAACAAAATCAGTGGTAGCCATCAGCTGGGTGGCCTGATAAGATGATGGGTGCTAACTCTAGCAGTCTGGAGGCTGATGCTGCCATACTGCCATGGCACATATAAATACAGCTGTCTGCTATTTACGTGTTATTCTGCTCCAAATAAATAACCAACAGCAGTCATTTAAATGCATTTTGGGTGACAATGGCACATGGGAACTCGTCTTCTAACCTGAGCCAGAAGTATTTCTACATTAAATTATATTATTGAAAACAATGAAAGAGTAAGTATGGGTGGAGGTGGGGGGATGGAGGGGTTCTTTCTAGGCTTATGGGGTAGATTCTGATTTTATGTCACCCTAGTGGTCAACAAATGTCATACGAAGAACAGATGAGCACTAAATGAATCTCTTCTTGTGATGATTATAACAAGACAGTAAAATGGAAAACAGTAAATATAACTCATCCTTATTAAGACTCCCTAGTATTTGTTTCCAACTAGAGCTCCTAACAAGAGAGTAAACAATACTTGGTCTCTTGTGATTGCTAATTAAAATGCAATAAATTATGGAATCAATTTAAATTCTGGATCAGCTCTACAGTGGGTTCAACAAACCTCCTAAATTTTATTTTCCCCCTGGGGTCCCTTCCCAGAACCTTGAGGTAAGTGTGTGTGTGTGTGTGTGTGTGTGTGTGTGTGTGTGTGTGTGTGCGCGCGCGCGGCCTCTCTTTTGTTTGATTTTTAATTGTACTGGTGAGTCCTTTCAGGGAAAGATGCCCAATAGCAGAACAAACGGCAGGATCCTGACATACATTTTTCCTGCCTCTGAGTTACCTCCTTGCTTTTGGCTCGTTGTGTGGATCAGGATAAGACTTGGGGCTGCTGCCCAAAGTTGTTAAGTGGCAGGGACCTTGACAAGGTACCTAGAACAAACAGCCTGGCTTCCACCCAGTCTTGCCCTGGCCCAGCAAAAACAGTAGTCTCTAGATAGTATCCTCTCTGTACCTAGTGCATAAGGCAAACTGTCAGTAAGGCTCAGCAGGAGAGGAGGCACATGACTTCTGAGAGAGGAACACACAGCTATAGATTCAGGAATACGTGTGTAGTTGTAGATACAGGCACAGTATCTTAAGGAGATACAGCATGTATTTACATAGATGTAGTATCCTAAGCCAGAAGTCTTTCCACATTAAATTGTATTCCTGAAGACTAAAGTAGTAAGGAGATATAGATTCATTTAATACAGTCATATATGTAATATATTTAATTATAAATAACATTTATACAGCCATACTTTCATCTATATCTATCTATTCCTCTCTGTATCTATCTATAGCTATATACATATTTATTGTATAACATTTAACTATGTCTATATATTATATAGTTAGTAATTATAATAATACATATTATATATGAATATGTTGTATATTATATGTAACTATATCTATAACTTCATTTTGAAGTTATTTTATATTGGGGCCTCCCTGGTGGCATGAGGGGTTAAGCCTCAGCCTATGAAGCTATCAGCAGCCACTGCAGCACGAGTTCGATCCCTGGCCAGGGAGATTCCCACATGGCATGGCAGACTTCTCCTGCCTCGCCCTCTGCTCCCCTCAGCAGTGTATTTCAGTAGATCCGCCTGTTCTGCTCCCCACTCTGTCTCTGGTGAATCCCCTCACTGGCCACGCCTCTGGCCTACACCCCAGCTCTTGTATGCATAAATAAATAAATCTTTTAAAAAAAATTAAAAAGGATGTTATTTTATATCTAGTAGATGCTGCAAGAAAGGAAAATATTCTACAAAAGATACGCTCTAGGGAAGGCACACTTACTTAGACCAGATGCGGCAGCGACCTATTTCCCACTGACATAGAGGAAACGGGGACAACTTGGTCTAACTTATAATGCTAATTCCAGACTCTGGACAGGGTTCCCTGAACAGAGACCCCTTCTGTAACCTCAGGCTACCCATAAGGCTGTCACCTGGGTGTCCCCTTGAGAGGTCACCTTTTCTTTACTATTTAAATGAACACCTCAAGTCTGACAGGTCAAGTGCTACGGCAAGTCTAGTGACCTCCCCGAGCAGCTCAGCGACTCCCTGGGCCTCGCGCTCTCTGAGTTACCGCTCTCACAGCTCTGGGTTCTCCGTCTGACCTGTGTCAGAAACATCTCAGGCTCTTCTCCTGTCTCATCCTGGGGAACCCCAAACCCCTGTCAACCCAGTAATACAGTGTAGTATATGCAGCAGGCTCACCCTAAAATGAGAGGTAATGAAACAATACAACACTTCTAACAATTAATTTAAGAATGACTTATCTCTATTCCTAGGCCCTCTTTACCCTTTTCCGCCCAGGAGAATCCCTTTTTGTTCTTTCCTCTCCCTCACCCTTCCCCCTTGGTGTTTCAGGTCTGTAGTCAACTAACAATTGTTAGTTTTTCAACTTGTCTTTATATGACTATTAAACTAGTTGATTTATATTCCACATATTAGTGACACCATCTGGTATTTATCTTTCTCCTTCTGGCTTATTTCACTTAGCATTATCCTTTCAAGCTCCATCCATGTTACTGCAAATGTCATGAGTTTTATCTTTTTTGATCACTGAGTAGTATTCCACTGTGTATATCTACCACGTCTTCTTGATCCACTCATCTGCTCTGGGGCACTTAAGTTGTTTCCACAGTGTAGCTTTGGTAAATAGCACTGCAATAAACATGGGAGTGCAAGTTTCCTTTCGAATTAGTGGTTTTTAATTTTTTGGATAGATACCTAGGACCATTTTTAATGTTTTAAGACACCGCCATGGTGCTTTCCAGAGGGGCTGGACCAGTGTGCGTTCCCACCAGCAGTGTAAGAGAGTTCCCTTTTCGCCACATCTTTACCAGCACTTGTTTCTGGGATTTTTAATATGGGCCATTCTCACAGGTATCTCATTATGGTTTTGATTTGCATTTCCCTAATAATAAGTGACTATGAACATTTTTCATATGCCTGCTGGCCAATTAATTAGCCTCTCCTTTGGAGAGGTGTCTATTTTTTTGCCCTTTTTTTTTTGGTTGGGTTATTGTTTTGTTTTTGCAGAGTTTTATGAGTTCTTTGTCTATTTTTGATATCAGTCCTTTGTCAGATATATGGTATGCAAATATTTTCTCCCATTCAGTAGGATGTTTTCTCATTTTGTTATGGCTCCTTTCATTGTACAGAATCTTTTTAGTTTGATGTAGTCCCCCAGCTGTTTAAGTTCTTTTATTTTCCTTGTTGTTGGAGGCAAATCCCTAAGGTATCACTAAAGCTTATGTCATGAAATGTTTTGCCTATGTTTTCTTCTATGTATTTTATAATTTCAGGTTTTACATCTAAGTCTTTGATCCATTTTGAGTTGATTTTGATGCATAATATAGGACTGTGGTTTAATTTCATTCTTTTGGATGAAGCTGTCCAGTTTTCCCAGCACCATTTATTGAAGCTCTCTCCTCTTTTTGTCTGGCAGAGAGTTCCCTGGAACACTTTCACCTCCAAGGTCTGGGACATTGAGGTTAGGCCTCAGAAAGCCATTTCCCATTTCAAAGAACTACATGTGATTTGAATTCTAGAAAAATGGTTAGGGGTTATCTCAATTAAATGTCCTTTGAACATTTTCCAGCTTGCAAACAGTCACCAAATCGTTTCCTTCTCAACCCACATGTATCGTGGGAGATTAGGAGCAACAATTTAAGTGGGTCTCACCTTATCCAAGAGCTAATAATTCAGACCGCAAGCCCCATGCAAATCCTAAATTGTCAGCCACAGGGGAGGAAATAAGAAAGGGGCAGGCGCTGGAGGAGGGGATCCAGCACTTGTACTTACTAGGCAATGGGGTGTGGGAAGGAATTAAAGCTACAGAAAAATCTGTGTTACACCTCACCTTGGTCATACTCGTTTTAGAAATCAAGTTACAAATAACCACTTACCTCTAAGAGCAGGCTTTACTTCCGTAGAACTAGCTGGCCTCCCAGCCTGCCTCTAGAAAATCATTGGCTGATGGAGTAACACATGCGTGCAGCGGGCTGATTGCAAATCCACAACACCCATTCTGCTTTGGGTTCCCTAAAACATTGGTTCTCAGCAACATCAGCATCAGCTTCATCTGGGAACTTCAAAGTGTATAATTTTGAGTCCCACTTGAGACCTACTGAATGAGACTCAGTGGGGCTCAGGAATCTGTGTTTAGCAAGCCCTCAGGGGCAGCAGATGCACACTCCAGGCCCATGGATCTGAGGACCCCAGGTCTCCTTAACGGTAACGTTGGGCATTCTGAATAGCTTCTGTGCAAAGTCAGGCCTCCAAACCAGGTGAAATAGATTGAATCGTTTCCGTGGAATGAAAAAACGATCCACCCTGAATGCGCCAGATCGCGTCTGAAAAAATGATTATAAAAGAAACAATCTTATTTATATAGATAGATAAGAACATGACACTGAAGACACTGGATGATACTGCTCTAAACCACCCGTCTCAACAGGGGTCTGTTCTCAGCAGGAGGTGCTGGCCAGGTCACCCCTCCAGTACCCAGCAAGGAACACACAAGTAAGTACAGAAGGCCCCTGAATAGTCAGAGGAGGTGTTTCGAAGCGCTGGCATTCTCTGTTAGAACTTAATTACTTCCCGATTATTCTGAAGAAGGCTGAACAACTGTACTTAGCCCCAGAAGTCTCTGCAGTGAATTCTGAGCTAACATCAATTCAACTCATAATAACCTTAAGGTGTTTATTTCTTCCCCATTTTATAAATAAGGAAGCTGAGGAAATTAAATATTCAGGTTCACACGGGTAAATGGTGGATCTGGAACCTACCTCAGAATGTGGGAGGAAATTTCAGGTAAGCACACAGTGAGAGGAAAAAGCAAACACTAATGCTAAAGAGGAGCCCGCAGGCCACAGCCAAAGAGCCATGTGTAGCTCAGTGCCCTTGGCAGCCATTACCGAGTGGTAACTTGTAACAATAAATTCATTTCAGTAAGAAAAAATTAGTGGTATGTTCACTCAAGAACAAAAAGGGAGGGAGGTAAACAGTTATTTTAGAAATGCTAAAATGTAACATGTATATACCAAATGGTTCAAAATTAAAATATAATTAAGTTATTTGGAACATTTACATATATGGTAAACAACCCATTTACTGATGATGTTAACATCATTAGATAAGTGTGATGTAAGCCTTATTCAATAAATGTAGAACTACCACAATGTACTTTTTCTCAAGTCCACGGTGAATTTTTTTGAAGAATGTGTTCATGTTAAATTCTGAACAGTGAATAGTGCAGCCACTTCTTGTGCAAGAGATGCACATTGGACAGTCAGCATTCTCCCAGGAATGCACCTTAAACTAAAAAGTCTAACCCAAGCCAAGCAAATGTAAGCATTTTGTTGTAATTCTTACTGTTTTAATAAGCATCTTCAATAACCTCACCAATGTTCCAGGAAAAAGAAGATTCTAGTTCTTTCCCCCTTGTATCAATGGAATAGCTTATGAAAATAATGCCTTACCAATACACAAAACACTGCAATGCTAGGCCACCCACAAAGCGACAATTAATTAGTATTTGGGCCTCCTGCCTGTTTCTAACATATTTATTAGCTCTGCCCTTGCAAGGTGGGTTGGGGCACTCCATGTGAAACACTGGAGAAGTCCAGAGCATTTCTATTTTGAAGATGGAAGAAACATTAATTATTCTTTTGAATCCTTTTGGGTGAAGTGGGGTTTTTTCCTTCCCTTCCCCAAATACAACCAGAGAATTATTTCCTAATAAAATTTCCACCAGGCCAGCCAGTGTTGATGGAACATAATTTTTAATATGCAGTGGCCTGGAACCTGACAGATATTGGCAGAGCGAGTGCCCCTGTTTTAAAAAGCTGAATGTGGCTGACAGTAATCTCACTGCTTCCTTATGTCTATTATAGTCAGTGCAAGGTTAGACAAATACATTCCCATCAGCACAAAACAGCAACCTTCCAAAATGTATGTCAGTGGTGTATTTACAGCCAAATCCAGAAGGAGCTTGTACTTCTTATGCTGCTCCCATTAATGAGACAAATGTCAGCATCCATAAGCTATTTTTTTGTTCCTGCTTATCAAATCTTTCAAAAAATTGATAACTAGTCTTTATAGATTGTGAAAGTCAGATATAACTCTGAATGTATTACTTTACTGGACCCCTTGGGGTAAACTTATCACCTGGAAACCATTTTACATGGACGATTTGACTTTCATGTGGAGTGTCGTAATGCACCCTAGATGGAAATCTAAAATAAAATATCTGGACTACAACCTTCCTCTTGGTGGAATTTATGATTCCCTCAGTACAATAATTTTGAAAATTGTATCCCTTAAGCTACAAGACTTGATATATTATTAACTGCTTGAATTGAAGAAGCTTTCCAATAGGCTTACTTGCTATCTAGAGGCACGGATTAATGTCTATGGAACTACAAGCTTATCTCAAACTGTTTTTCAGCAATCTAAACTGCCAGCTTCATCTTTTTCCTAGGACGGAACAGAGTGTCCATTTCATCTCTGGCAGCTCTGGGATGCGCTGCTTTTAGCAAAGCTCCTCCAGGTGACGATGGGAGTGGATCCACTAGAGAATTGGCCGTGTTCAGTCAATTGCACCCCAGAGAGACCGGCATCCACTTGGGGCTCTTATCTCTCTATTTCTTGTGGCATTTTCTGGTTTTAGTTCTACTCTGGCTGCACTGAACTGTGGGGCTCAGGGGGAGTCTGGAAGCCATTGTTTCTATGAAGTGAGAAAAGAGCTTCTTCTGCTGCTTTTTTTTTTTTTTTAACTTTCAGGGGTTAGAGCTGCCAGAGGGAAACCGCTCAACTGTTTTCTGCTGCCTTCACAAGGGCACTCTCTCTCATCACAGACACTGCTCCTTGAAATCAACAATCACCGGGTATACGAGATCCACCAGATTGTCCAAAGGCAGAGTGGGCCAGAATCTTTCAGCAGAGTCCATTCTCATAAGAAAGACTCGTTTTCACTTAACCCAAAGTTGAGTTTGGAATACATTTAATTATATGTTTCCCAGTCACGTCTGTGTATAGTAAACAGGTTGTTAACAGTCCTCTGTGTGTGTGTCAGAGAGAGAGAGAAAGAGAGGGAGAGAGGGGGGTTGGGGGAGATGACAAGCTATGAACATTATTTCCAGGAACTCATGCAGGGCTCCGGAAGTGCAGGGCTGGGAAGCACATTGCAGTAGAAACCAATGTGTCCCATTGTTCTACGTGCTCAGAAAATATGGAGGTCTTCAGCGTTAGAAAACTCGAAATTCCCTGAAATTTTACAGCATATGAAAGAGAGGTTTTCCCAAATTTGACAACAATCCCAAAACTTTCTATGACATTATGATTATAGTAAGTTGTGGTGATGCAATACTTTTTGAAACTATCAATAATAAAGAGCAAATTAACAAACAGTAGCCACAGAGGTAGTGTAGGGGAAGTATTATAGAAGGTGTATAGCCGGTTAATCAATTAATGGATTTTAATCAATTAATGGGTCGTGGCTTTTGTAAGGTTTATAATTTGTTGTGATTTCTTTCTTTAATTCACAATTTGTTGTGATTTTTTTCTCTCAACCTAAATAAATATTAATCTTTACACTCAATATTATTTATTTTTTGAAAAGATTTATTTATGCATACAAGCTGGGGTACAGGCCAGAGTCGTAGGGCGGCGAGAGGGTTCACCAGAGACAGAGTGGGGAGCAGAACAGGCAGATCAGAAATACACTGCTGAGGGGAGCAGTAGGCGAGGCAGGAGAGGTCTGCTGCACAATGTGGGAATCTCCCCGGCCGGGCGTCAAACTCGTGTCGCCGCTGCCGACAGCTCCACAGCGCAGCGCTTAACCGCTGTGCCACCGGGGAGGCCCTTACACTCAACTTTATATCAGTAATTGTATGTTCTTTTTCTTGGAAAAAACCCTCCAAATTATATATTCTTCAGATCTCCTAATACTTGGGTCCACCCCTGGGTGACTGAGTCACTGTTCTCTGTTTCTGAGACACCAAACTTTGGATAATGTAACCATCCTCATGTATAATATGATCAATTACCAGGACTAAACTTATTAGAATTTGTAGTTTTAGAATCTTTATTAAGTCTAAAGCATAACATGTGCATCTCCATAGATCATTTTAGGAGAAAACATTGAACACATCAACAAATTGACATTGAGATTCTTTTTTCAAGTTAGCATGACTGAGATCTCTAAATCTGTATGAAACACAAATTTATGGTGCGTTTATAAATCTATTATCTTTAATTATCTCTTTTTAAAAAGTGTGTTATGCCACGGACTTTATTCATCTAATAAATGTTAATGTACAGGGTGTAAAAAAATGTTGAGAATTAGTTACCTGACTTACTTGATAAATAATTCATTGATCAAAAATTGAATTTATGGCCATAAAATCTGTTAGTTAAGGGAACCCAGGATACTATTTTTCTGCAAGAAAATCTAAAGTTATCATTTACTTGATCAGCATTTATAGGAAAATGTTCTCCCTGAGGCAGCAGTGGACTGGTTGGCAAGGTAAAGGTGGTATTATATGTCTCTATGGCCTTTCCAGAAGCCAATATATAATAAGCAGTTTTTATGGAAACTATTTTGCAGGTGGTGAAGGAGGCAATTAGCACCCTGGCTGATGCAAGGCCAGAATTGGGTGAATTCAGAGGTGCCCCTCTCCTTCCTCCAGGTAGCTTGGGGGACACATACCTGGAAGCGGATCCCAGGATCTGTCTCTTGCCAACTGTGAACATCAGGCTATGGGGCAAGGAAACAAGTGTGGGCAATGGGTAGATCTGTGGGAATTTCTAGGCTATAGTTAATTTCTCCGCTAATCTTTTAGCAAGGCTACCTCTGAATCCTACACGGTGTTGTATATCAACATTACCTCAAGAAAAAATAATATAATTTTTTTAAAAAAGGAATATGGAAACTGGGGCTTCCTTTGGGCCCTTCAGAAAGGCTGACCTTGAGGCAGACAGATTGGAATCAAGAAAGTTCTGGTCTCTTCCCCAGGAGACTCCTGGGCACAAAACCCTCTTTGTCCGCTGTACAGAAAACCAAGTTTGCTGTTGGTAAACTCTGGCTGTCATGGAACCTGTGCATTTGTAGAGCATTTAGCTTATTGACCTAAATGTTCTCATGTTTAGGGGAAAAAAGTAGTTTAATTAATTCACAATGAAAATCCTCCATTTCATAGAAGATAAAACTCATATAACCCAAACAGAATTGAATGTGTGATATGATGCAGCCATCAGCATGCAGCAGCCTTAAAAATTACAATATCTGACCTTAATATGTGCGAATCTATCAAGATTCCATTGTCGACATGTATATTTTTCAATATTCTTCTCTGAGCTGAAATCATGTCATTTATATGCAAATGACCACATCTTCAGCAGCTGCTGCTTTTCCGTTGAAGCCCAGGGACTTATTTGCACTTAATAAAGCCTCATAAATAGGTTTTGCCTCTAAATGGGTGGGGGAGCAGGAAACCCATCCTAGCCTTGTACAGTTACAAGCTTCTTTTTGTTTTGAAAGTGAGCGGCCACCTCTAACAGGACAGTTCTCAGTTACCAAAGAAGCGTGGGCTCCTCAGCCAGCTCTCTTGCTTCCCGCCTCAGAAAATAAATGCTGCTGCCCACCGCCGGGTAGGTGTGTGCCGTCTCCAGCTGGCCTCTGGTTTAGTCCAGACCCCACTACAGGATGACACAACTCTTTGAGTAGTCGCTTGCCTGACGGTAATACGAGCTGCCCAGCTCTGGGAAGCCCCCCTAGACCCCCACAGGCAGTCCTGTCTAAGGGAGGAAGTGGAGGGACTCCCTGACAAGTGGAGGAGTTTTTCCTTTTGAGTTGTGGGTTTCCCTCTTAAAACACTCCAAAAAGAAGGGACAGTGTTTGGGATCTGTATATACTTTCTATATAATTAAAGAAGATTAACAGAACTTTAAAAACTCACCCTAAATCATGTGGTTCCTGTCCCATCCCCGTCTGCCTAGTTGGTCATTCTTTTTCAACAAAATTGAAAAAAGAAAAGATTACAAGCCTTGGGTAAGTATAGGGCATGAATTCTATCCACTTTCTGTTACTGCTCCTATGAAACCACCAACCTACTTTGGGGTCAACACAAGCATTCTATTTACCATTTAAGATCATTTAAGTTATACCAAAAAAACTAAGGAATATTATGGGATAATTGTCTCCTGCTGTTAGATGCTATGACAAACCTGAGGCACTTATGAAAAATAAATAATGATGGGAAGCAGGGTCGTTTATTTTTAAAGCACTGTGCTGCTGATTTGGTAATAATGACCTATTATCCTTGTCAGAGTAATAGACTGTTCCTGGAGCTTCATTTCTGGTGTGTGAGCAACTCGCATAGTGGAGACAATTATCTTGTCTGATAAATGTGCATAATCATTGAAGACACCGGTTGACAATACTATCATTAAATTGTCACCAGCTTGGCAGAGAAACAAATATCCCTACCGCATCAACCGATCAGAGATATTTATTAAAAATCTGGTTTATCTCCCAACAGTCTGTTTAGTCACTTGTAAATTTCTACTATCGAAAGTTCCATCAATTGGAATCAGTTGAGATTTTCCTGAAACAAATTTCTGTCAGAAACAATTTCTGCAGATATCAGACCACTTAAGTATACAATATTGTAAGACAACAATCAAAAATTGACAATTTACATACATTTCAGGTACTGAAAGATTTTGCAATTTTCAGAAAACCAATGTTAACATTTTCTTGTGTGCATGCCAAAGTTTTACCCCCCCCTTTTTTTTTTCTCGGTGCCAACCTCTAGAAGTTAAGACATTTAGTCACAAGGAAAAGACGTACAGACATACAACATATAGATACACAGAGCTCTTAGTCATGCCACGTGGAATATTTTATGCAACTGCAGTTTCACTCATAGGCAAAACAAAAAAACAAACACAAAAACAAAAGAAAATCTCAAAGTAAAAAAACAAAAGTTAAAAAGAACTACCAAAATCAAGATTGAAGGCCTTTATGTAATAAAAATTAAATAAAAAAGAATAAAAATAATGCCAGCATAATTTCATGATCCTAGATGTTTTTACATCTCCTAAACTTTGAAAGGAAAAAGATTGGTTAGAGCATGTTTGTCATCTCAGGGTTTTTCCAAAGAGTAATTTGAGGAATATCCTGCTATAGTAGCTGGAAAAGAAAAGTTAACAACGTTCGAGTGTTTTTCTTTTTCTTAAACAGATACCTCAGGTCCTCAATGGGTTCGTAAGACCAATGGGTTTTCTCCTCTGGGTCAGTTTCTTCTGGGGCTTTCTTAACTCTGGAATGATGTACCCAAGGTTTTATGCCCGCGAGTTTTAAGGACGTGTGTGTACTTAGTAAAACATCATGTGGACCAGTCCATTTTTCAGACAGTTGATTTTGAGCATCTCCAGTCTGCCAAGCCTTAAGTAAGACCTGATCTCCAGGTCTGAAGGGACGCAGTGGTTCATCAGGAGGCATAGAGATCCTCGGGACTGCAAAGTCGTGAATTACTGACAGAACCTCCTGGAGATGTTTCACATATTGTGTAATCCTGCTGTCTCGTTCTATTTCCGGAGTGGCTTTCAGAGCTGAGGCCTGGAAGGGTCTCCCAAACACAATTTCGAAAGGGCTTAGTTGTAGCCCACTTCTAGGTGCCACTCTTATCCGAAGGAGGGCAAGGGATAGTACCTGGTCCTAACGCAGCTGTGTTTCTTGGCACAGTTTTGCCAAGGTTTTCTTCAAGGTGTGGTTCATTTTTTCCGTTTGTCCAGAGGATTGTGGTCTCCACGCAGCATGTACTCTCCAGTTGATCTGTAACACACTGCTTCTGCATGATTAACCTCAGAGACAAACGCAGGCCCATTATCGCTTTGGATGGAGCCAGGCAATCCAGAGCGAGGGATTATTTCCTTTAGCAGCTGTTTAGCCACTTCAGAAGCTTTCTCTGTCTTGGTGGGGAATGCTGCCACCCACCCTGAGAACGGATCCACAAAAACCAGTGGGTATCTGAAATTGCCGCTGGTTCTAGGCATCTGTGCAAAATCCACCTGCCAGTCCTCAAAAGGGCACTTGCCCCGATATTGAACCCCAGTGGCTTTAGGGCGCGAATCAGTCTTGGGGTTATTCCTGGCGCATATTTGGCAACCCCAGGTGATCCGTTGTGCTATTTCATGTAAATGTGGGCCCCTCAAATATGGGTGCACTGTGTCTAATAGGGCATCTCTTCCATAGTGGGATCCTTCGTGTAAATGTTTTAACACTGGATATACCAAGGCCTCTGGGAGTGGTATCATCCCATGGGAGTTTACTCTCCAAGTAGAGCTGGGGCCAACCTCAGTAAATCCCCATTTACGAGCTCTCTCCTCATCCCGCTCAGTGTATTCCGGGACATAACGAGTCAAGCCCACGAGAGGGATGAGTGCACCCCGGAGAGCAGAACGGGCGGCGGCCTTAGCCACTCGGTCAGCTGCCCTGTTGCCTTTGCCATATCAGACCCACCTTTTTGGCGGCCAGGACAATGCATCACAGCCACAGCCGATGGTAAAGCTACTGCCTTTAGCAAGGCCAGAATTTCTAAAGGGTGTTTGACATCTTTGTTACTGGCAGTAAGGAGTCCTCGCTCCTTCCAAATGGCCCCATGCATGTGGAGGATCATGAAAGAGTACTTTGAGTCAGTAAATATATTGACTCTTACCCTTAGAGAGTTCCAGGGCGCGGGTCAGGGCTATTAATTCAGCTTTCTGTGCTGACGTACCTGCTGGAAGAGCCCTGGCTTCTATGGTCTCCTGTAGCGTCACCACGGCATATCCTGCACATCGACGGCCATGCTCCATGAAGCTGCTTCCACCTGCAAACAACTCCCACTCTGGATCTGGCAGAGGCTGGTCAGTCAGATCTGGTCGGCTAGCATGCACTGAGTCAATCGTTTCTGGACAGTTGTGGATTAAGTTCACATGCTCAGGTTCGTCTACATTGCTCGGAAGCAGTGTAGCAGGATTCAAAGAATTAGATACCTTCAGTCTTACATTAGGATTGTCCAGCAGAGCTGCTTGGTACTTTCCCATTCGCCCAGCAGTCAGCCAAAGTCCACCTTTCTGTTCTAGCAATGTTAAAACCTGATGTGGCACAAAAGCAGTGATGGGCTGACCCAACGTAAATTTTTCCGCCTCATGTAGAAGGTTGCAAGTGGCAGCTACAGCACGCAAACATGGAGGCCATCCCTTAGTGGTGTGGTCCAATTGTTTGGACAGATATGCAACGGGCTGCATTTCTGGTCCTAACAATTGGATTCGCACCCCCAGGCCAACTCCCTGTCCCTCATGCACATAGAGTCTGACTGGCTTTCTAAGATCTGGTAGCCCTAATGCTGGTGCTGAGATCAACTTTCCTTTAATTCCATCAAAGGCTCTTTGACATTCCTGAGTCCAGGACAAAGGCTCTGAGTCAAGGCCTTTAAGAGCATCATATAAGGGTTTCGCTATTAATCCAAAATTTGGAATCCAAATCCTGCAAAACCCAGCCATTCCCCAAAATCCACGCAGCTGCCTTCGATTGCTGGGGACTTTAAGAGCTGAAATTAGCTGTTTCCTTTCTGTCATTAAGCTCCGTTTGCCTTTCTTAATCTCAAACCCCAAATATGTCACCGTTTGTTTACATATTTGTGCCTTTTGAGGCGACACCTTATAACCACAATCTGCTAGGTGGTTCAGTACTAGTATGGTATTTTCCAGACAAGAGTCATAGTCTGGACTTGCAAGTAATAAATCATCTACATATTGCAATAAGATGCCTTGGTTTAATTGAACCTTCCTGAGATCCCTGGCTAGTATTTCCCCAAAAATAGTAGGGGAGTTCTTAAACCCCTGCGGAAGCACAGTCCAGCAATATTGGAGAGTGCTTTTGGACTTAGGGTCCTGCCATTCCAAAGCGAAGAGCAGTTGATCCCGGACATCAATTGGTATACAGAAAAAGGCATCTTTAAGGTCCTATACCGAAAACCAACCAAAATCGCTAGGTATGGCAGTTAATAAGGTGTAGGGATTAGGCACAGTTGGGTGAATATCTTGGACAATTTCATTGATGGCCCTTAAATCTTGAACAAAACAGTACTCACCTGTATGGGGTTTCTTTACTGGCAAAATCGGAGTATTACATGGTGAGCGACAGGGCCGAATGAGTCCAGATTGAAGGAACCTTTTTAACACAGGTTCAATTCCTCTTAAGGCCTCTTCTTTTAAGGGGTATTGCTTCCTCCTTGGAGTTTTGCTCCCCTCTATAACCTCTATCTTTACAGGCTCTGCATTTTTCACGCGTCCTAGGGCCCCATCAGCCCATACCCATTTACTTACTCTTTCAGCGATTTCTGATGGTTACACTTCACCTTTTGGTGGGACATTCTGAGTAAGTAACATCTGGAAACGTAGAGCATGTTCTGGAGGTACCTGCAGGTGAAGCCTCTGATCTTGGGGTGAGAAGGTAATTTGTGCATTTAATTTGCTTAAAAGGTCTCGACCAAGTAGAGGTAGCGGACACTCTTCCATGTATAGGAAGCTGTGCTGCAGCTGTGTGGTGCCCAGCTGGCACTCCAGAGGTTGCAAAAACGCTTTCTGCTGTGGCCTTCCTGTAACGCCAGTGACTGGTACTGTCTGCTTACTCACCTTAGTCAACTTAGAGTTCAAAACAGAGTATGTCGCGCCAGTGTCCACTAAGAAATCAATCATATGGTCCCCCACAGTAAGTGTTACCCGGGGCTCTGAGGGGGTTATTCTAATGGGCTTTTTTAGATCTAGTGGAGCCCCTGGGCCCCCCTATTATTCATCAGAACCTTCTCTGTGTACCATCATTTGTCTCCTTTCCTCTGTAGTTGGCTCCTGATTTCTACTCTGTCCATACTCTCTCCTGTCTTCATCTGAGCCTCTGCTCTGAGCTATCATTTGTCTCCTCTCCTCTCTCCTTGGTTGTGGATTATTCGCACTCCGCCTATATTCCCTTCTGTAACCCCTGTGTGAGTCCTCATGCTGTGATGTCATCGGCCTCCTTTCCTGCCTTCTTTCATCATCCCATCTCCTGTTTACCTGCAATCTGGGACAACTGTATCTCCAATGTTCCTCTTCCCTGCAGAAAGCACACTGATTTCTCCCTAAGGGTTCACTTCTCCTGGGGTCACTCCTCCTGGGTCCTCTCCTCATTCTGTTACTGTTTCCCTGGAATCGTGTCCTGTACTCCCTCTGTACAAAAACAGTTGCAGGCTTAGGCCTCCTTTCCTCTCCGTTATTATAAATCCTGAATGCCAAGTCTACCAATTGGGACAGACTCATCTCTATGACGCCGTCCACCTTTGCTAATTTCCGCCTTACATCTGCCGCACTATGCGTAATGAACGCCATAGCGATCAGACGGGCATTTTCTGGGGCATCCAGATTTATATTCGCGTGGGTGCTATATGTTTGGATGATTCTTTCGAGGAACTCTGATGGGTCCTCATTAGACCGCTGTTCCAGCTGCAATATTTTATTGAAATTTTTCTGTTTTGGGATTCCCTGTTGTAGACCTACCATTAAACACTTCTTATAATGTTCTAGCATTTCCATTTCCCTATTATTTGGGTCCCAGTTGGGATCTACTACTGGGACAGCCACCTCTGGTTCTGGGGACTCTACATCCTGTTGGTGGAGATGATCAGCCTCCTCCCTGGCTTTCCTAAAAACCATCCTCTGCTCTTCCAAAGTCAATAAGGTTTGCAAGATTGACTGTATATCTGCCCAGTTAGGGCGATGGGAGAGGAAGATGGAGGCAAATAAGTTTGCCATCCTCTTAGGGTCTTGCCGGTAGGATGGTACAGAGCTCCTCCAATTTAGAAGGTCTGCTGTACTAAAGGGGTGATGTGACCAAAACACCCAGCAGGCTGCCCGTGTTCATTCAATCCACCCATTGGCATTTGCCACAGCGGGAACTGTCCTGCTTTAGGGTGACTCTCCCAAAGTGGGTACCCTGTCTAGTATGGGAAGGAGACACCATTTTAGTTACTTCCCCAGAGGGCAGTGGGGGCTGTGGAGCCTCAGGGTCTCCACAGGAGTGGCATTGTCATGCGGAGGATTCTGAACAGATGGGTTTAAAGTATTTAACAGATTATAATCCTCTTCTAATGCCGCCCCCATGCTATTGTCCTCAGAGGGAGGGGAAGGTTTATCTCTTCTCTGTGCCATCAGGCGAGTCTCCGCCATACCCATTTTATGGAGGGCATCTTGTAACTGGTCCCTCATACTTTTAAAAGCTGACTCAGAAGCCATAAGATTTCTGTTAATTGTAAACTGTATCTGGTCCTGCATGCTTTTAAAGGCCGAATCAAAAGCAGTAAGATTTTTGTTTATCTGGTCCTATATACTATTAAAGGCTAACTCAAAACAATTTCCATCCTTCATATTCTTAATCGCTGAATTAAGAGCCTGGATTTGCTCTTGTATATTCTCATTAGGTAAAGCAGAGCGTCCACCTCTCGCAAAAATACAGCAAATGACACTCAAACATATTACCAAAAAGAGACCCAGAAGCACCAATTGTAACACAGGGATGGCTTGTAAACCACCCACGGATGCGTACATCAGCAAAATCATCTGTCATAGTCCAGGTCTCACCAAATTGTTTATACTTATGAAGCTAGAGGTAATCAAAGGAAAGAGAGAATCTAAACTTAAGGTCGGAAAAAACTGAACGGCCTTATGCTAGAGAGAAAATTGGTGAAACTCATGGTCGAGGCCATGTTTGGGTCAAAAAAAAAATAAATAAAATACCCACAAGAGATAGCTGTACGCAAGGGAAAAAAAAAAAACAAACTTATCGAGACTCAAAACCAAGATTATGCCACGTGTCCTGCACACTCAATGCGCTTAGGGTGACCAGCGCAAATTACCTTGGGCTGGCCAACCACAGTGTAGCGTGGTCAACCATGTTGGGCGCCAAACTGTTACAGGGCAACCCCGATATACAATGGGGTGCCTGACTGTGGGTTCTCACTCGTGCGCTTAAAAAGGACTTATAATAAGAACAATTGCAGGCACTCACAAAAAGGTTAATAAAAGGGTTTATTTACAAAAGGAAGGGAAATTAAAAAAAAAATAAATAACTCGGGGACAAAAGAAAAAGTGAGAGAGAGAGATAAATCTCCAAATACGTCCTACCAGATCCGAAGAGCTGGAAACCCCAATGGCATGCCGTAGCCTGGCGAGAAGCAAGAGACCCCCAAGTTCAAAAGCCCTTGTTACAAAGCCAACATATCTGCTTAACTCCACCCCTCAGTTTCCGGTAATCCTCTCTTCTGGATGATGATGGAATTCTGGGATTTGTAGCCCTAGGGGTCTTGGATCTCTCTGGCTTCAGGTGGGGGTCCATAAACCTTCCTGTGGAGTTTGTTGCAGGTGTCCTTTTTCCCCCCAACACTATCAGAGATATTTATAACTGCAAAAATATCCAAGCACAATCTTAATGCAGATAGCTGAGATCACACACACACACACACACACACACACACACACATACACACACACGCACACACGCACATACACACTTCAAAATCCAGCCACTAGGATGAAGGGTGGTCAGAAAGAGTAGAGGGAGTGCTCTCCGGTCCTATGAGTAAGGGGGTCTCATCTCTAAGCCTCACTTTCTTTAATTTTAAAAGGGAGATGATATCTGTCCTGTCACTCTCAAATTATTTTGAGTATCAAAATTTCAGAAGATATAAAATACAAAGTGTCTAATAATAATAGACTTTCTTTTCTTGTATAAAGGTGCTTTTGGTAGTTTCAGATTTTATATTGGTTTACTTTTCTAAAAAATCATGGTAAAATTCACAAAACATAAAATTGACCATCTAACCATTTTGAAGTACAGCATTAAGTAGTCACACGCTTGTGCAACCATTCCCAGCATCTATCTCCAGAACTCTTCTCATCTGGCAAAACTGAAACTCTGTACCCATTAGCGATACCTCTCCATTCCCTCCTCCCCCAGTCCCTAGCAACCACCATTCTATTTCTGTCTTCATGAATTTGATTATTCTTTATAGCCACATAAATGGAATCACTGTATTTGTCTTTTTGTGACTGGCTTATTGCACTTAGCATAAATCCTCAACATTAATCCATGGGATACTGTGTCAGAATTTCCTTCTTTTTTAAGCTTGAATGTTATTCCACTGTATGTGTAGATCACATTTTGTTTATCCATTCATCTAGTGACAGGCAGCTTGATGCTTCTAACTTTTGACTTCCACCTGCTTCTGTGAACATGGCTGTACAAATAACTCCTTGAGATTCTGCTTTAAATTCTTTGGGGTAAATGCCTAGAAGCGGAATTGCTTGATCATATGGCAATTCTATTTATTCTATTTTTGAATTTTTTGCGGAAATACCTTACCAATTTCCAGAGCAGCCATACCATTCTCCATCACCACCAGTAGTACAGAGTTTTTGAATTTTTCAGTCGCAGGAACACTTATTTTCTGCTTTTTTTTTTTTGATAGCAGTCATCCTAATGGGTGTAAGGTGATATACATTGGTTTACTTTTTAACACAGCAATGTAGAAGAACTTTTGTCTAATGTTATGAAACTTTTCATTGGAATGATTTTTTTTTAAAGATTTATTTATTTTTTTTATTTATACATACAAGCTGGGGTACAAGCCAGAGCTGTGGGGCGGCGAGAGGGTTCACCAGAGACAGAGCGGGTAGCAGAACAGGCAGATCAGAAATACACTGCTGAGGGGAGCAGCGGGCGAGGCAGGAGAGGTCTGCCGCGCCATGTGGGACTCTCCCGGGCCGGGGGTCGAACTCGCGTCGCCGCTGCCGACAGCTCCACAGCGCAGCGCCCAACAGCTGCGCCACCGGGGAGGCCCTGGAATGATTTATTTTTTAATCATAGGTTAGATATAATTTGCAAGTACATTAGGAGCTTCTCTGACACCTGTATATTACATTACATTACATTACATTACATTACATTACATTACATTACATTACATTACATTACATTATATTATATTGTATTAGGCCTCCCTGGTGGCGCAGCGGTTGAGCGCTGTGCTGTGGAGCTGTCGGCAGCGTGCGATGAGGGTTCGATGCCCAGCCAGGGAGAATCCCACATGGTGAGGCAGACCTCTCCTGCCTCACCCGCTGCTCCCCTCAGCAGTGTATTTTTTTTCTTTTTTTTTTTAATATATATTTTTATTGTTATTTATGTCTTTTACATTTTGTATTCCCCTTGGGTAGCCTGTTCTGCTCCCCACTCTGTGTCTGGTGAGCCCTCTTGCTGCCCCATGTCTCTGGCCTGTACCCCAGCTTGATGTATAAATAAATAAATCTTAAAAAAAAAGATTATATTGTATTATATTATATTATATTATTAGTATGTATGCATATATGTGGAAATTTGCCCTCTGTAAGTTATTTATGTCTAATTATATATAATGGTCATTATAATTTTTATATATAAAAGTATATATACTTTTATATTATACTTATAGTATAATATATATACTTTAATATATACTAAAGTTCCCCAGGAGATTCTGGTGAACAATCAATGTGGTAAGCTACTGGTAACCTAAACCAATTTCATTGCAATTTTAAGTCTTCAACTAACCTTTGAAAGGTTCTTGCTTTTCAAACTGTGATTTTTAAGTCGTCATGTCATCATCATCATTTCTGAGAGTCCAGAAATTAAGAATCTCTGGTGGCGCAATGGCTAAGCGCTGTGCTCCGGAGCTGTAGGCAACAGCGATGAGAGTTCCGCGTTTGGCAGGGAAGATTCCCACATGGTGCAGCAGACCTCTCCTGTCTCGCCCCCTGCTCCCCTCAGCAGTGTATTTCCATTGATCTGCCTGTTCTGCTCCCCACTCTGTCTCTGGTGAACCCTCTCACTGCCCCACGCCGCTGGCCTGTACCCCAGCTTGTATGCATAAATAAATCTTAAAAAAAAAAGAATTTGACTCCATCCTAGACCTACCAAGTTACAATATTCTTCCTTCACAACTTCTTAAATATTTCTGATATCTTGTCAACTATTTAGTTTATAAAAATAATGATAAAGTGAATCACTTCCATGCATCCAGTAAATATTATGTGCCATGCACTTTGTCTTAAAGCGTCTTACACTGAATTTTCCCCTTAGCCATATGAGGTATATACTATGATCCCAATTTTAGAGATGAAGAAATAGAAATGTAAAGCTGTTAAGTAGCTTACTGGAAGAACAAAGTAGACTCCATTTGACTCCAAAGTTGTTTTCTCAATCAATGTATTTCCTTCCCTTGGGATACAATTCCTTATTGACGTGTATTCCAGCTTTTCTAGTCAATTCTGGTGAGCAGTCTTCTTACCCAGGAAAAAAGCAAGAGTACAAAAGGAGCAGGGAAGTTCTGCTTCCTCGCTGCAGTTACATGTCAACCTAGCAGCATTATTTTCAAGCCCAGGAGCTTCCCTTCCCAAAACTACTCCCACTATGGATTTCTTATTTTCTTAAGCATTTTTACCTAATTATGAGCATTTATTTTCCTCTACGACTTGAGTTACTCTAAGATCTTGGGTATGTGCCATCTTGTTTACCTTTTATCCACGCTCATCAGAGAGCTTCAATCCAACCTAATTGTTCTCATTGGATTCCTCCAGTTTTTCTTCCTCAGTGGGAACATTGCAGTTTATAAAAATCAAAATGTGTACTTATTAATTTTCATTGTTTGTCTTCTGGTGGAGTCACTATCATTACTTCTGTTAGCAAGCTATCAATTGGGCCAATAAGAATTACTGCTTCAGAGAAAGCCAAGCTTACACTGCACCTTCTGCCCATCTCTCACTGCATTTGCTAACAGGGCTTTGTTTGTTTGGTGTTGTAGTGATACAC
Source organism: Scalopus aquaticus (assembly GCA_004024925.1). Classification (NCBI taxonomy): domain Eukaryota; kingdom Metazoa; phylum Chordata; class Mammalia; order Eulipotyphla; family Talpidae; genus Scalopus; species Scalopus aquaticus. The sequence goes on along the minus strand of PVIJ01005531.1, from coordinate 75,729 downwards.
ATTTGCTCTAACAAATCCTTCCTGAAGCCCAGGAATTTTCTGGGGTAGCACAATTTAAACATCAAGAAAACAATAACCCTCTCATGGCTTTGTCATATAGAAAACTTGCCAAGTTGTCAACCAGAAAGCTTCTGATGTGGAGAAGGGGCATAGAGAGATCTCGCGGAACATAGAGTAGGTTTGTCTTGAGTCAAATCTACAAGTGTGCTGTAGGGTAACAGTAGGTTTGGTGCCATTTCTTAAGCTTTAATTTCCTCACTTGAAAATAGGGATAGTAAGAATGGGATAGTAGGATAATTAATATGTTCCTTAATGTGACATAAGTGCTCCTTAGCATCGTGACTATTAAAATGATCACTGTTCAGCTTTTTGGCCCTGTGTGAGATTTTGTTCAGCTGCCCAAAACTTCTGCCCAACACATTCTATTAGCCCAAGGGCATATTTGAATTCCTGGTGAAGATGCTCAATCACTAGATAAAAGCTTTATGAATATTCTCCTTATCCTTTAAGAGGTTTGGTCTTGTTTAATTTTGGTACACAATAGGGGCCAAATTTATTTTAAAAGACATTGTTTATAGTTATAATTAGACATTAGGAAATGTCATTGGGTTTTAAAGCTTTGAGGGAGTGAAATTAACTCATGAAGGGACTATTTTTCCCCCATACGCCTTTGGAACCCCTACTAATACTTATACTCTCAAAATGTGTAAGATCAAAGTGAGCTAGTAATGAGAAAAAAAAAAAGGCAAAGCAAGGATTTCTATTGACGTGCTGCCTGATTTATGGTCATAGCTCTGTCTTGGATTACAGGCACAATTTTGGAAAATTATCTCATTCCAATTAAAAGGATATCAATATAGTTTTGGGCCATGAGCCTACAGCTGATATAGCAACAACCATAAACCTAATGACTTAAAATAGCATAAATGTATTTTTCTGACAGTTCTAGACGTCAGAAGTCCAAAAATCATTCTTATTGGGCAAAAATCAAGGTTGCTATAAAACTCAGGGCTCTTCTGGAAGTTCTAAGGGACAGTCCATTGCCTTGCCTTTTCCAGTTCAAGAGGTTGCCAGCATTTCTTCATTTGTGGCCCCTTTCTCTATCTTCAAAACCAGCTGTGTAGCATTGTGAAATTCATCTTCCTTTCTCCCCTGACCTTTGTTTCCATTCTCACCTCCTTCTCTGAGTCTGACTCTCCTACCTCCTTCCTTCACTCATGAGAACACATGTGAGGTCATTGGGCCTGTCCAGATAATCCCCGATAATCTCATCTCAAGATATTTCATGTCTGTTAAGTCACTCTTGCCATATAAGTAACTACTCACAAATTTGGGGGACAAAAATGTGAACATTTTGGGGCAGTCTTATTTTGCCTAACCAGGTATGGATTATACATTCTTCCCTCAGTCATAGGGTTCAGATGTTATCAGTCCCAGTTTATGTTGTGCAGTCAATACTTCAAATGGGACAAGTTGGCATTCAGAGAAACTGAAATTAATCAAATAAAAAGCAGGTATCAGCATGCACTTTATCATATCACCAAGAGAATCAAACAGTATGATAGTAAATTTAACTTCTTGTCATATTGAATTCTTCTTTCGGTACTATGTTATCAGAAAGAGGCAGTATTGTTATAATGTAATTTATATAGTGCCTTCCCCTGAGTCATGAACAGAATATTCTTCAGTATCCTCGGAGAATTAGTCTCTCTATCTCTTTTTATCCCAGCTCAGCCACTCCAGCAATATAATATGCAGCAGTATAATATCCATGTGCAAGAAATAAATCAGAAACACTAAATTTAAGGATGTTCACTTAAAGAAATTCCTTCTGGAGTTTCTTCCTCCCCTCCCCTCATTTAAAAATGCTCTTCTTCAGGTACTATAGAGTCATTGACCCATATTAGATTAATTAGGTCAATTAGCCTTTATATAGTAATTACTATTCAGATGGCTTTGAATAACTCCCTTTTAATAAAGATGTGCCTTGAAAAGAGATTATCATCTTAAATTCCTCCCACATAGTAGCATTAAAAAACCATGCATTTAACAACTTTTTCTGTAATGTGGCTTTGGGTATAGCAATGATATTGGTTAGAAGAAGCTTATTGACTTTACCTTGATGAGTTGATTATTCATACCCATACACTGTTAAATGCCACATGGATATTTCCATTCAGAGAGGTTTTTGGTAACCCTGAATGTTGAGCTAATTCAGAGCAACTCCACCTCTTCTTCTAACCTGTCAATATTAACTTCCAAAATTTTAGACTCATATTGGCCTAGTCATGAGGACTATGAAATTTTTTGCTCTCTGCTTCTCTCCTTCAACAACATCCCCATATATTATCTTAATAATGACAATAACTACCACTTTATTTGTATTTTCTAAGTTTCAGATATTTCATATTCATTATTCCTGTTAACTTGAGTCAACCCACTAACAAGTATTTGTTGAAATGTTTGCTGCAGACACTGGAGTTATAACCAAGTGGCTATCTTATCTGTGATGAGGAAAATGAGACAACAGTTAAGTGGCTAGCCTAAGACCCTGCAGTGCTCAAGTCTGGGCAAATCCTGGAGTCTAACTGGCTTCCCAGTTATTTTTTTTTAAAGATTTATTTATTTATGCATACAAGCTGGGGTACAGACCAAAGGTGTGGGGTGGTGAGAGGGCTCACCGGAGACAGAGTGGGGAGCAAAACAGGCAGATCGTCAGAAACACACTGCTGAGGGGAGCAGAGGGGAAGACAGGAGAGGTCTGCCATGCCATGAGGGAATCTCCTTGGCTGGGCATTGAACTCAAGTGGCCGCTGCCGAAAGCTCTACAGTGCAGCGTCCAACTGCTGTGCCACCAGGGAGGCCCTGGTTTCCCAGTTATGCTCTGTCCACCTCATGAGGCTGCTCCTGTGAGGACACTGGAACTACAATTTTTTTAAAATGAGGTAATATTGGTTTATAACATAGCATAAGTTTCAGGCATACAGTTTTATATTTTGACATCTCTAAATAGTACATTATGATAATCATCAAAAATTTGGCTTCTATCCATCAACATACAATTGATTCCCCTTTACCCATTTTGCCCACCCTTATCCCTCTTCCCCTCTGGTAACCACCTCTGATAACCACTATTCTGTTGTCAGAATCTAAGGATTTGAATTTTGTTATTTTGTTTTGTTTGTTTCGTTTGTTCATTAATCTTCAACATATGAGTGAAAGCGTGTAGTATTTGTCTTTCCTTAATAAGTCTGTCTGACTTAGTTCATTTTGCATAATCCTCTCAAGGTCCCTCCATGTAGTAGCACAGGGCAAGATGTCCTGTATATATGTGTGTGTTGGTTCACTATCTTGGTTATTGTAAATAATGCTGCAATGATCATAGGGGTGTATGTCTTTTTGAATTAGTGTTTTCATATCTGATAAATATCCAGAATTGGAATACTTAAATCATGTGTCATGTGTTATTGCTATTCTTTTTTTTTGGAAATCTCTGTATTCTTCTTCATAGTGTCTGTACCAATTTACATCCCCACAAATATTGTACAAGTATTTCCTTCTCTCCACTCCTCTCCAACACTTGTTTCTTGTCTTTTTGATAAGTCATCCCAAATGATATGAGGTGATATCTCTGGTTTTAACTTCATTTCCCTAATGAATAGGTGATGTGAAACATTTTTTCATGTATCTAGTTTGATGTAGTCCCATTTATTAATTTTTGCTTCTACTTGCCTTGCAATTGGAGATGAATACATAACGACAATGTTAAAGTTTATGTGGAAGAGTTTACTTCCTGTGTTTTCTTCAATGTTTCTTATAATTTCAGGTCTTATATTCAAGTCTTTAATATATTTTAAATTAATTTTTATGCATGGTGTGTATTTTGTGTATGGTGTAAGATAGTAGTCAACTTTCTTTTTTTTGCCTATGGCTCTCCAGTTTTCCTAATGCCATTTTTTCCTTTCTCCATTATATGTTCTTAACTTCTTTGCCACTTAGATTCCCCCTACCAAATATACACACATTGGCAACTATTCTGATGCATTTGACGTAGTACTTTTAGTTAGTATGTATTTTTAATACACACATATCTATAGATATATAGATAAAGATATATAACAGGTATATTAAATTTTCTTATATAGTATCACATTCTGTTTCTAACTTACTTTTTTTTAAAGATATATTTATTTATGCATATAAGCTGGGGTATAGGCCAGAGGTGTGGGGCGGCAAGAGGGTTCACTGGAGACAGAGTGGGGAGCAGAACAGGCAGATCGACGGAAATACAGTGCTGAGGGGAGCAGCGGGCAAAGCAGGAGAGGTCTGCCGTGCCATGTGGGAATGTCCCCGGCCGGGAGGGCGTCAAACTCACATCACTGCTGCTGACAGCTCCATAGCACAGCGCTTAACCGCTGCGCCACCAGGGAGGCCCTGTTTCTTACATTTTTAATATTATGCTTTTTAGATATATGTTGCTATGCATACACTTAGTTACTGCATATAACTGTTGCATTATTTTTATAGTATAGAGATTATAAATAAGCATGTTCTACTTCCATAATCAGAAAAAAATTCAATAAAACTTATTTTATTGTGAAGGAAAAAAAGAAAGAAAAGAATTTTTCTATCCTAAGATGTAAGGTAATAAATTGCTTTGCATAATTTTGTCAGTGGAAATATCCAAATAATGACCCATTTATTACATAGGAGATTCTATTTTTCTAAACACTTCTACTTTAGAAAAATGTTTGGATACATGGAACTCTTCATTCAAAAAGAAAAGAATATTTCTTTTCAAGAAGACTCTAAAATGTTTGACTTATTTAGGAGATAAAAATTCAAAAGTCAAAAGTTATTTTGAAAGTGAAATACACTTATTACAGTGTGTTCTCACTATATATTAAAAATTAAATTAATATCATTTAAAATAAAAGAAATATGGTATTGTAATGCAAATAGAAATTGAAGAAAATCCCCAAAGAATAGGAAACAGTTGATGGACAGCACAGGAAAATGAAAAGAGAATCAGAAGAAGTAATAAAGTCTATTGGGAAAACTTGAAATTTATATATTGAAAGTTCATAATTTTTAACATAAAAATCTAATAATAACTGCTAATCCCTTCCCTTTCTTTAAACTTTAATTTAAAGATAAAAATAGAACTTCAAGAGTAACTTTTTTCAGTCATATTTTTACAAAGTAGATATCAAATGCTCTGAGTAAAGCTATTTGTTGAATTTACAATCTTTTGTTCAAAACAGTATCTTCCTAGATAAGAAAAATGAAAAAATAACTTAACTATATATCATGGCAAGATGAGAGTTATGTTTCAAGCAGCTATTACTAGAATGCTAGAACAAGAAAAAGTCACAAAGAACTGTGCTTCTTATTCTTATTTAGGCGAGCTTTCACTAATAGTAGCAGCAAATCTTTATAATACAGCACTGGCATACAAAACCAAGTTACCCTTATTAGGAGTATATTCTCTCTCTCTCTCTCTCATTTGGGTTTCAAAATGAATTCACTCACCTAGGATAGGTTGACAAAAGTCTTCAGGGACCCAGAGGCAGATCATAAAAACATATTAAAGTAAAAGAGCCTCAGTGTAAAAACAAAAAACCAAAATGATTATCTGAGGGTTTGAGCCAAATGGAAGAAGAGATGTCTAACGTTGAGGAAAAGCCTAGCACAATAATCAGATAATCTAAGGAGAAAGTCATAGCTATTGCGCTTTGCTGGAACCTAGCAAAACTGGGAATTGAGACTATAGGATGTGCCTGGACTACGATCCCTCTTGACTTTGATTTAAATTTTCCAACAGACAAATTTTAAAGATTAGGAATAAAATGGGTTTTGTAGAATTGCTTAACATTAGGATTTAGTATTTTCATTCATTTGCAGGTAGAAAGCCATCGTGGTCATGCATAGGATTCTTGAATCACACAATGTCCAAAGCTTGAAACCTTAGCAATTCATTTAGCTTCCTCATCTACAGAACATACACTTAATAAGAGAATTCACATCACAGGACTATTGAAAGGATTAAATTAAATACATCATCTAGTCCCTATGGAAAACAGTGTGGCGATTTCTCAAAATACTAAAACTGGATCTACCATATGATCGACTCCTAGGTATCTACCCAATACAAAAAAATGAATTTCAAGGGAAATATGCACTCCTATGCATACTGCAGCACTGTTTACAATAGCCAAGCTATAGAAACTAAGTGCCCCCAAATAGATGAGTGGATCAGGAAGATGTGGTATATATACAATGGAATGCTGCCCAGCTATTAGAAAATATAAACTCTTGCTATTTGAGACAACATGGATGAAGCTGGAGGAGATTATATTAAATGAAATAAGTCAGAAGGAGAAAGATAAAAACCAGATGTCCAGTACAGAGAAACAAAACAAAGTGTCAGATAAAGCCAAACTAACAGCAAACCTTAGAAATCTGACTGTAGAACTGATGCTACGAGAGGGGTCGGGGAGGGAGGAGAACAAATTGGGGAGTGAGTACAATGAACTCTGGTGGTGGGCTGTGGTTGCTCTGGTGGTGGGTGACCTAAAGGTCAACAACACCTAAAGGGCAAGATCCTATACCTCTAAAACACAAACGCACTGTAAACCAATGTTACCTCAAAAAATAAAACCTCCAAAACAAAAATAAAACCAAATAACCTTAATGCGCTTTGAAAGAGGCATAATTAAGATATAAAAGTCAGCTTACTTCTGATTAGTGAGGAACAGAGTGAAGGGTGAATCCATGAGAAGCTACTTGTAAGGCATTCACACTTTAAAACATCGCTTTGATGACTTTGAAGGGGCTTGATTAAGGGAGAAAGGCAATAGATTAAGTTCCTACTTTCTGAACCTATTATAGTTATTTTTTTAGGGCAGTACTCTTAAATGTTTTGAAGGCAACAAAAGGCTCTTTTAATTTGAATATGACCTATTTGGCCATTTGTAGGTAACTGTTGATTGACTGTAAGATTAACTCCATACTAATCAATTGTTTGAATTTTCTTGTATGTTTTTGTTTTCATGTGCATAATTACATGTACTTTTATGCATTTTCAAATTACATTAAAGACCCCGATTCTTGCTATTATGAAAAAATAGGCCATCAAATTGCAGCTCTCCACCTGCTATGACTATGTAGGTCCCTCTCTTTTTCTTTCACCTTTTCCTAATAAAACTGTCTTTTCAAAATGTAAAAAACAAACAAACAAAAAACACCATCTAAAGGATTTAGGAAAAAGTCCAGCATATAATACATATTCAGTAGTGTTTGCTAGTGTTGGTAGTGTTTATGGTAGTGTAACAGGGCAGCCCCGATATAAATGGGGTGCCTGTCTGTGGGTTCTCACCCGTGCACTTAAAAGTGACTTATAAGACTCAACTGCAGACACACACAATAAAATTAATAAAAGGGTTTATCTACAAAAAGGGAACGGAAAAAGATAAAGAATTGGTGAATGCATCCTACCAATTCCTCTGAGCTGAAATCTTAATGGCTCACTCAGAAACCTGGCAATCCACAACCATGAGCAATAGCCCCATGTTGGGTGCCAAATCTGTTACAGGGCATGGAGAGGGGAACCCCAGAACCCCCAAGCCTGCCTGTTCTGAATAGATTCAGCCATCCGCTGCATCAGGACAAAACATATAAGACCTTAAGTGGAAAAGAAACATTAATACAATTAGTGTGATAATACAGAAAAGACAAAGAATATAGTTTCTAAACTAAGCACCCAAAGTTACCCATCACCTCGTGGGCAAAAGTCCACCCAAATGGGATTGGCCAAAGCAAGGCCTGAAAGCCTGCCATGAGTTTAAAACCCCTTTCAGCAGGAACCGTAGGAAAGGGTCAAAAACAGACAATTCTGGGAGTTAAAGAGCAAAATCAAAACCAAGATCAACGTTGCCATAGTCAACCTCCCCACGGGTCTCTCACCCACATCTGTTTCAAACAGTCCAGGCCAGTGCAGCTTCTTCACATGTCTCTCTGTTCCTTGTGCTTCTTCTGGCCTCCATCCTGCTCGCTTTCTTCCTCTCTCTCCTGTCTTTTTTTCTTCTCTCTTCTCCAGCTTCTTATCTCTCCTGCTCAGCTCCACCCTCCCTTGGGTGGGGAAGGGAACCTGGGACACTCCCCTTTTCTGAGGACCACCCTCTTACAGTAGTAAGTTTGCAAAAAAAGGAGGTATGGCTACCATTTGACCATCTGTTTGAGACTCAGATCTAAAATTTCACGATTGAGATTAGTGTACTGTAATGTTTTCAATGAATTATATTGAGTCTGAAGAATTCCTTACTAATAATATTGTACAAATTAATTGCTACTAATAGTATAATGGGTACAATCTCAGTTCATATAGCTCAAGTAAGCAAGAAATGTTAACATTTAATTTCTATCTCAAACTCTTATTCCACTAGATACTGGAAAAACAATCTTGGTTAGCTCAAGGTTTCCCCTCCCCTTCTACTGGGATTGCATATATGTTCCAGGTGGCTATCAGTTGTCATCATCTCGCCATCCTACTGTCTGTTGAGATATACTTGCTGGTTCTGATTGTCATCCACAAAGGTTACAGCTATATCCTCTTTGTGCATGACACTAGCATCTGGACTTTTAGAAGTGAGAGTGAGGAATGGGGGCACTAAAAGGCCCTACTTCATCCCTCCACTTGCCTCTGGCTCATGGAAAATGTTTCCACTGATCCCCTGACATTCTGTAACACAAAGTGACTCTGACGCTACCTCATTCCCTTTTTTATTCTAACATAGCAGAGTAAACACAGCCTTTTTCTATTCTATTGCTGTGTGCCATTAACACAAGGGATGGAAAACTCTGGGGTCTTGAAATCTTCCCAAATTCAATAGGAAAATTGACATTCCTCCTGCTCTTAGATCCCCAAAATTATGCCAAGAGGAATATTCTACTCCCTAAACCTTACCACAGCCTATTCAGAAAAAATCCAGGAGAAAGCTGCACACAGTTTCCTCATCATTAGCATCTAAGTTCTTTTGTTTGTCCTCTGACTTTTTTCCTTTTCATAAGAATAGAGGATTTTCAGTCTTAAGGACAGGAAAAACAGGTTTTGACAGATCAAATATTATTCTAATCTTTCATCTCAAGACTGGGTCTTGGCTTTTGAAATTTGATAAATCAAGGATTTGACAATTTGTTCACTTGCAGTCCCTTTTCTTGCTTTTATTTCTCCTTCCATAATCTGTCAGTCTAATTTCTTACTTTCCATCCTCTAACTTCACTCTTTTTAGAACCTACTATCCAAAAGAATGTGTATCTTTCCTTTTTGTAAAATTTAACTACGTTTGCATGTTACCTTCAGAAGTCCAGACATAAATCTTATGTAGAATCTAGAGAAAACTGGAGATCAGAGACATTGGCAATACAATTTGATGGTGATATTAATTTTTACAAATATTGATAACGCTAAAGGACCATATAGTTTTATTTCATTTTCCTCACTATTACCTGGAACATCCATAAGCCTTTTGAAACACGACCTGGTTATCATCAGCTTGCCAGGGCTAGTCCGTGGCACTATGCGTAACATATAGCAGATGTTTTATTACTATGCTAAATAAAAGCACAGTAAGACATTTGGCTGTTTTCAAACAGTAACGATAATTATCATAAAAGCAACATGAAGGGGCCAAATCTAAAAGTAACAATAAGAGAAAAGAGAAATCAAAAATTAAGGAAAGCTACACAAATCATAATAGACATGAAGAAATGAGGATGAGGTCAAGAAGTAAAAAAAGGAATCATGAAAATATTAAAGAAAAAAGAAAAATTTGATTAGAAAGGAAACTATCAGGAAAGAAGTAAAAAGAAATCTAAATATTAGAAACAAAACGTAGTAAGGCTGATCATACTAAAATTAAGGATAAGAGTGGAACACTCCCTTTTTCCTGGGACCACCCTCTTACACAATGAGTAGAGAATGTGATATAGTTGAAGGCAGTTGCTGTAGTAAAGGGCACAGAGCAGAAATAGACGCAGGAGCCATAAAGTGTGATCTAGGAGCCACGAGCAAGCTCACAGCAGAAAGGGGACCGTTCAGAGTATAAGAGCACAGCAGGAGAGAAAGGTCATGAAACCAACAGAGAAAAGCAACATCAAGAAGATCAAATAAAGACGAAAAGGGAAGGAGGAGAGATTACGGAATTCAAAGAGGAAAAAAAAAAAAAGAAAAGCAGAAATCAAGAAAAATGCAGAAACCAAAAAGTAACAGTTCACACAGAAAATTCTGAGGGTGAAAAAATAATGTTCTGTAAAAATCATGATCATGATAGGTCAAATTATAACAAGGGGAAGAGACTGACAGATCAAAGTTCACTCTCAAAAGTAAATCAAAGTAGTCAGGACAATGTTGAAAAGTAAAGAACCAGAGAAGACTGGGTCCTCAGTGGAAAACGAAAACCAAAAATCAAGGGTCAAGAAAATGGCCACATACATGACAAAAAAATACAAAAGTTGATCATGAATCTGTAAGAGGGTGGTCCTCAGGAAAGGGGAGTGTCCCAGGTTCCCTGCCCCACCCAAGCAAGGGTGGAGCTGAGCAGGAGAGATAAGAAGCTGGAGAATTTAAAAAAAAAAGGAAGAAGGAAGGAAACAGATGGAGGCCAGAAGCAGCAGAAGGAGCAGAGAGACATGTGAAGAAGCTGCACTGGCCTGGACTGACTGAAACAGATGTGGGTGAGAGACCTGTGGGGAGCTGACAATGGCAACGCTGATCTTGACTTTCATTTTGCTCTTTTCCTCACAGACTTGTCTGACTGTTTCTGACCCTTTTCAATGGGTCCCTGCTGACAGGTGCTTTAGACTCATGGCAGGCTTTCGGGGCTTGCTTTGGGCCAATCCCATTTGGGTGGACTTTTGCCCACGAGGTGATGGGTAACTTTGGGTGTTTAGTTTAGAAACTATATTCTTTTGTCTTTTCTGTATTATTACATTAATTGTGTTAAAGTTTCTTTTCCACTGAAGGTTTTGTCTTGATGCAGCAGATGGCAGAACCTATTTAGAACGGGCAGGTTTGGGGGTTCTGGGGGTGCCCCGCTCCCTGCCCTGTAACAAATCAAGCCTTGGAACAAGTGAAGACAAAACTGGTTGAATGAATTGTGTAAACTTCTTATTTGCATTCTAGAACAGATTTTAAGTTTTAGATATTTGCTGATGAATCTTTTTGTTGTTTTCTCTCCTCCTCATTTATAGATTGCTTGTCCTTCCTTTTTTTAAATATGAACCTCATTTAGTTGATCTTTTGATAGTGTACAACTTGGATAATTTGAACTGCTAAATTCTTAATAAATTTGACATGAGGGGAAAAAGTTGTAATACAATTCTTTCAGATTTTGTTCTAATTTTTAAGTGGTAAAAGGTTTAGGTTTCCAAGATGATCACAATGGGGGGAAAAAACCCTAAAAATCTCATGACTTTATTATGTGTATAGTTTCTAAGGGATCAGAGCCATCTCTGGTCATAAGGAGGCACACTTCAGGCAAAATGCTAATGCCAACTGAATTTTAATTTTTAATAAATTTATAGCCACAACATATAATATGCAAGTGCAGGTTTATGCACAATTTCCTAAATCTTTCAGAATACTATGGGTTTTGTGTTGTTGAAGTATATGGGATATTTAATGCATATGCTTGTTTAGGGAAAGGTTTTTGTATTGAAATATGAAGAAGTAAGACAAAAATCTCGCTTTTGAATTATCTGCCTTTATTATGTTAATTAAAACAAAACTCTACAGAGCATCTAAGTGTCTCTCAAGCTACATTAAAAAATATCCAGTTGATGCATGAGAATTATAAAGATAATTTACACAGTCAGTGAAGAAAACAACCTAACCTGAAAGGCAATTAAACAAGAGCTATATCACCATGTTACATTTAAAATGGAAAATACATGTGAAGAAAACTAAGTAATCATCATCACTCTTTTACTTGTCTTCTGGAATGGATCCTCTTAAATTTCTGATATTGCTTCCTTTCCTTTCTGCTTTAAACAAGTGCTTCTCATGCCTTAATGTGCACAAAATCACCTAGGGATCTTGTTAAAATGCAGATTCTCACTCAGAATGGATGAAGTGAGGCCTGAGACTTTCAAACTAGCTCCCAGGTGCTTCTCATGTCTTTGGATCAAACTTTGAGATGGAAGGCCTTTAGCCAAGGGCAGAGCGGAGTTGAAATGCCGAAAGAAAAGTGAGGATTTCCTTTTCTGTTCCACAAAACCCACACTGAAATTCTTAGTTCGCTTACGTACTTTAGTTCTAAGCTCAGTTCAGCTTACTCCTCATTGCCCTGACTTGCTCCTCACCAGTGCCTTCTAGATTCCCACAAAGGTTAAGTTCTTAAATACAGGAACGCCTCAGAGATATTGTGGGTTTTACTCCAGACTATTATAAAGCAAATGCTCTCATGAAGTTACACAAATTTTTTTGTATTTCCGTGTATATAAAAGCTATTTTTATAGTACATCATAGTCTATTGTGTGCTAATGCAGCATATATAAGAAAAAAAATGTACATACCTTAAAAGTACCTAAATGCTAAAAATTGTTAAGCACCAGATGAGCCTTGAGAGAATTGTAATCTTTTTGCTCCTAGGTTTTGCCTTTATTTTGATGGCTATTGACTGACTAGCATGATGGTTGCTGAAGGCTGGGGTGGTTGTGACAAATTCTTAAAATAAGACAGTGATTAAGTTTGCCATGTTGATTCTTCCTTTCATGAAAGATTTCTCTGTAGTCTGCAATACTGATAGCATTTTACTCACAGTAGAGCTTCTCTCAAAATTGGAGTCAGTCCTCTCAAAGCCTGCCACTGATTTATCAAATGTTTACGTAATGTTCTAAAATTCTTTGTTGTCATTTCAGCAATGTTCACAGCATCTTTACTAGGATAGATTCCATTTTAAGAAGCTACTTTCTTTGCTTACTCTAAGAAGCAACTCCTCATCCATTCAAGTTTTACCATGAGATAGCAGTAATTCTGTCACACCTTCAAGGCTCCACCTCTCTTACTATTTCTACCAGATCTGCAATTACTTCTTCCACCGAAGATTTTAATCCCTCAAAGTTATTTTAACACTAGGATGAAATTAACTTCTTCCAAACACCTGTTAATGTTGTCATTTTATCCTCCTCCTATGAATCATGAATGTTCTTCCTGGCATCTAGAATGATGAATCCTTTTTAGGTTTTCTATTTTTGCCCTGATTCTTCAGGGGAATCACTGTCTATGACAGTTACAGTCTTACAGCATGTATTTTTCAAATCATAACACTTAAAAGTCAAAATCATTTCTTAACTCATAAGTGGTTGTGTTAGTAGGCATGAAAACATTAATCTCCTTATATATCTCCACCAGAACTATTGGGTACTAGATGCATTGTTACTGAAAATTACTATTTTGAAAGGAACTTTTCCTCAGCAGTAGGCCTCAACGGATGGGATTAAATTGTCATTAAAATATGTTGTAAATAGGTGTGCTGTCCCAGGCTTTGTTATTCCACTTATAAAGCAAAAGCAAAGGAGATTTAGCATAATTTTTAAGGGTCCTAAGATTTTCACAATGGTCAAAGAGTAATGGTTTCATCTTAGAGTTATGAGATGCATTAGTCCTACCAAGAGAATCAGCCTGTCCTTTGAAGCTTTGAAGTCAAGCATTGACTTCTCCTCTCTAGCTATGGAGGTCCTAAAAGGCACTGTCTTTCAATGAAAGGCTGTTTCATTTATGTTGAAAATTTGTGTGGTTGCCACCTTTATTTTACTTAGTCAGGTTTCTAGATAACTAACTGCAGCTAGTACTTGCTATTTCACTTTGCACTTTGATGTCACAGAGACAGCGTCTTAAACTTTATGAACCAACCTCTGCTAGCTCCAACCTTATCTTCTGCAGCTCCCTCACCTCTTGCAGTCTTCACAGAATTGAAGCATTAGGCCTTGTGCTGGATTAGGCTTTGGTTTCAGGGAACACTTGGCTGACTTGATCTTCATCCAGACCACTGAAACTTTATACCAGCAATAAGATTATTTCACTTTCTTATCATTTGTGTATTCACTGAAGTAGCACTTTTAATTTCCTTCAAGAACTTTTCCTTTACATTCACAACTGTCTGGCACAAGAGGCATAGATTTTAGCCTGTCTTGGCTTGAACATGCCTTCCTCACTAACCTTAATTATTTCTATCATTTAATTTGAAAAGAAATATGTGGCTTTCCCTGTCATTTGAACACTTAGAAGCCATTGTAGATTACTAACTGACCTAAACTCAACATTGTTGCATTTGAAAGAGCATGGAGGCCTGAGTAGAGGTGAAAGAGACAGGGGAGTGGCCCATTTGAAGAGGAGTCTGAACATACATATTATTGATCAACTAAGTTTGCTGTCTTATAAGGGCATGATCTGTGGAGTCCCAAACCAATTACAATAGTAACTTCAAAGAATGATGATCATAGATCAAAACAGACATAACCATAATGAAAAAGTTTGAAATATTCCAAGAATTACCAAAATGTGACAGAGAGACATGACATGAGCACATACTATTGGAAAAATGACACCAACAGATTTCTCAATGCAGGGTTGCCACAAAACCTTCAGATTATAAAAATGCAGTATCTGCAAAGCACACTAAAAGAACTGCAGTAAAATAAGGTATGCCTTTACAAATACCTATTATTATCAAGAATGTCATAGGTAAATGCTATCAATGTAACTCCTAGGCTAAGGGTCCTCAAAAAGTGATTCTCTACTGCACCTAATGAGGGTGTTTTCTAGAAATGGGGTTATAGTTAAGACCCTTTGTATGACTCTACTAAGGTGACTTTTTCATAAGGTTTATTTTATAATTCAATTTTATAAGGTAACATTAAAATAGATTTGTATGCTTTAACCATAAATGAACTAAGAGTGTTAGTAAGGAGAGCACGGGGGTAGAGATTTATCTGAAAGCAGGAGGAAGTGTATCTTGGAAGGAGGTCTAGGGTAAAATATTTTTAATGAGTGATCCATCTATAGAAAGTCAAAAAAGCTCATTTGTCAAATTCTATTCTACTTAATGCAACTCAGATAATACAAATAAAATATTGTATTATTTCATTCCTGCCAATCAGTTATTTAAGTGCTGCAAGGACCCTTTTAGAAAGTACAGCTACCATTTATTGAGCACTTACTATGCATGTCCCTAAAACCAGAGTTTCCTACATAGTTATTAAATTCTCTCTCCATCCCTGAGCTGGGATCATTATGCCAATGGTATAAGTGACAAACTGCAGCTGATGAAGGACCTTTTCAAATGAAAAACTTCTAAAAAAACTTAAACAAAGATTTTTTTCTGAAAAACTCTATGGTTCAGTCTATATGAATAAATAAACCCAATATATTTAAGACTTAATTTATAGAATAGGAAAACTTAGGGTTATTATTTAATGGAAAGAAAACTCAGTGACCAGACTCCACTAAATGGTTAGTATAGTAATAGCTTTAATATACACATAATTATCTAGGTAAATACTTGAAGTAAGGCATCTCTATGCCATTCATTTTCATTGCTAAAGAAGTGACCCTTTCTCTACCCAAGTATTTCCAAAACTGGCTTGATCATAAAGAATGACCTGTGATACTTCTTAAAACTGCAGAGGTTCTAGTTACTGTCAATGGAGATTCTGAACAAGCAGCTGTTAGATGAATTCTAGGAATCTGCATATTTAATATATTATCCAGATAATTCTTATGATCAGATTAGTTTGGGGAACATTAGTCTACTGTGTAAACCTCAGGTTTCTCATCTTAGCATCTAAAGTTTTATACTATCTAGTCTTAAGGTACATTTCAAACACATCACACAATTATCTGTTTAAAATTATCTATTCATTATTCTCCAAATAGATACTTCTCTTCTTTTGGAGTTCAAGTTATCCCCTCTACCTAGAATTTTCTTCTCCGATATATTTGTTCAGCAAAATCTTATTCATCTTCCAAGACAAGACTCAGTTCAAATTTTAACTTCCCATAAAGGATTCCCTGAACTCATGACCAAGATTACATTCTTTCCTATGTATCCCCATAACTCTATTTTTAAAAAAGATTTATTTTTATTTACATATTCATAAAAGAACTGGGGTGTAGGCCAGAGGTATGGGGTCTGAGAGGATTCACCAGAGACAGAGTGGGGAGCAGAACAGGTGGATCTACTGAGATACACATCTGAGGGGAACAGCGAGCGAGACAGGAGAAATCTGCTGCGCCATATGTTGGTTAGCTCCGTGGTCGGGGATTGAACTCAGGCCACACCAGTGAGAGCATGAGGATACTGCGACTTAACCCCTATGCCACCAGGGAGGCCACCCCTCCTCCCATAACTCTTTAAACCTCTACTGCAATTATGCGCAGAATGTGGTTCCCAAAAACAGAAGCAGCACCAGCAACACTTGGAAACTTGTTAAGAAATGCAAATTCTCAGGCTCCACTCCAAACCTACTGAGTCAACACACTGGGTATGGTGCCACTAATTTGCTTTCAAACAAGCTCTCTAGGTGATTCCAATGCACTCTGGAGCTTGAGAACCACTTCTCTAAAGTATTCTACATTACTACTTTATTATTTGTCTTAATTTCTGTACCAGAATGTAAAGTAAGTTCCATGAGATCAAAACTGGTGTTTTCATCATTTACATCCTTTGCAGCACCAAGTACAGTGCTTTTCACTTAGCATATCACAGTAAGTCTTGTTGAATTAAATTGCTATTTCTTTACTGTCAAAGTCTATGTATGCAAGATGAGCATATTGTAGTGCACCAATTTTTCATTTTAATAGGGCTTAATAACCTTTAAAGGTTGCAGTATGATTGATTCAGATGCAGAAACATACCAATTGTAAAGATGACTAAAATAAAGGAACTGGTTGTACTTATTTTTCAACGCAAACACAAAGTCTCTTAGCTTTGTTTTAAGCTTTTTCTGTAAGTATAATAAATACCATACCTCATAAATGTTTACTAATAATACAATAACAATCTCCAAAAGTTTCTCCTTTACTTCTCTTGTTTTTATTTAAAAAAAAAAAACTCCCTAAAATTTCTTAAATGAGCTTCACACTGTATATATAAATTAAATATATAGTGCTTAGAGTACCTATGTACTGCTTATCAATAAATATATTTGAGATACAGTTCATTGGAAAATAGTGTAAAGTAGCTTCTGTTACAGTAACACATAACAAAGTTTTAGAATTCATCACACCAAAGAACAAGCTAAAGGAAATCAATAATATATATTGATTAACATTTCATTTATTATGGTTTAAATTATATAACAGGCTCAGATACCACTGAATTCTTAAAAATCTTTAGTAAAAGAAAAATATTGGTGAATAATTCATACAATACATGGATTCACTGATCTAGCATTATTTTGCTTTCACAGAATACCTTTCCTCTTAAGAAAATATATGAATGAAATTTTAAATTGTTTCCTGTCAAAATCTAATTAATAACTGAATAATTATTTTCAAGTTCCAGTTAATTATCAGTTTACTGAAACAAAGCACTGTTAAATGTGCTTTTACAAAATTACAAAGTAATGGGAAAAGTTGACAAAACTGATCAAATTCATGAGATACCTGAACAATTATAAATTACATTTAAAAATAAAAGCATGCCTTGTAACTAAGTCTCTTTAGGCTTTGTCTTATTCATACAGGAGGCATTTCTGGGGGATTTGTTTTAGAAAATACCATCAAATATTCCTAGAAAAGATTTTATTTCATCAGCTTCATCATCAGGATGATACCTACCAGGAAGAAAAAGCAAATGTCAAAATAACTATTTTTATAATGCTTTATTTTAAAATATACAATAAATGATGTCATAATACACATAAAATGGGTAAACCTGGAGATTGCTGAGAGGTCAACATATCAAATGAGCATATATGTAGATATAGATACAGATATAGATATACATACATACACATATACACACACACATATATAAAAGCTCATTGTAAGTCTGTGGGGAAAAAACACCTCTTGGATATTTCTTTAAATGTATTAGAAATTAATGTAATTTAATGGAAGGGTGAACAGGTCTACGAATTTTAACTTTAAGAGGAAGAAGGAAATTGCTACAGATATAAAAATGACTAGCTATAGGGACTGATTTGACTAATCTTACGTTTTCATTGAACTTGAATAATTGTGAAAGAACTTGTTGGTTAAAATAGAACCTGAAATGTTCAAAATTTAACTAATGTTATTTGGATTTCTCAACTGGTACAACACTTCTTATCATCAACATATTGTATGCAAAAAACTAAAAAAAGTCTATCAACACAGTATTTTAATTTAATAGCATGAAACATATATTTGATATTGTGAATTATCTGTAGGTACTTAGTTCACCAAGTTTCAAAATTTCAATGTTTTTAGTAAATAAAATATTTAGGTTCTAATCTTTATCATGAAGCAAGATAAAAGAAATGTTGAATATCTTTGTAAAAAGTTTTCATTGGTAAAATCTTCAAATACTTTAAAAAGAACTTACCTCAAATCAATTTCCTCTTTATATTCACTGTTTCTAATAAAGAAATCCACATTCTTAACGAACTTTGAAGAATTTAGTTTTTTTACAGAATGAGTAAAGCATAACCTTTCAATCTCTGGTGACAGACTTTGTTGTTTACTTTCTTGGAAGTGGACCTACATTTTGTGGTTAAAAAAATAACAGTCATAGAAAGTTCAACTGTTTGGGCAGAATTTAAAAGTAAAACAAAGAGTACTTTTTCTTACAATATTTGCATTTCCACTTTGTTGAGGTAATTTTGTCACGGAGGCTGTACCAAATGTGCTCATAGCAGAATTTGATAAATACGTATCTGGTTCCTCATGCGATGAAACAAAACTAAAAAATGAAAATTAACTATTTGTAAAATATGACAAGTAAGAGAAACGATTCTAATTTACATCAATAGCACTTCTTTGGGGACTATGATGAAAGTTTAGCACATTTATCTCTAAAATAATTGATACTGTTTCTTAGATTCATGGAGAGCTTGGTATGTTATGTCTCCTTTGCATCACACCAGAAAACAATTGATCTAATTCTAAATTAGATAATAATACTGTTTTTAAGGGCCTATAAAAATAGCCATTCAACAATTTACTTTAAAATTGAATCTTATGCTTAGTTGTCTATCACCTTGCAGTCTGTAAATCTTTTCTAAATCCCACTTCCTCAACTTTTTGTCTACTTTTCCCATTCTGGTCTCACTGTAGAAAGGCATCTCTAGTTAACTTCTTATACTAGAACGCACCTTTAATCTTCTGCATTAAACGCATTCATTAAAAAACATTTATATCTTATTCACTACTATATGCTAGACATTGTACACGAGTTGGGTATAAAGTGGCAAACAAACGCTCAGAAAGTTATAATCTGGTAGAGGAGAAGACATGAGTGAATAAACAACTATATACATAACTACAGATCATGAAGTGATATGAAGGAAACTAATGGGTAATATTATAGGAAAACCACCATAGAGACATAAACACACTTTAAAAAAGATAGTCATGAGAACATCTCTGACAAGTTAAGGTGATCTTACAGGTTAAAATGTGACAACCATACAAGGAACAACAGCACAGGGGACAGAAGAGACGAATCACATATATTGATAGGATGGAATCATTTTGTCTTTTGTTAATGACAAGGAATTAACATAGTAAAAATGGTATAATCGAAAAAGCAAGTCACCTTTCCAATATAGACGGTCATACCTACAGATCTTCTCAGTGGCAACTTCCGGCCCCTGTTTCTCAGAGGCTTCTTGAAAGAACTAATTTTTACACCAACCTATTGTCTTTTGGTCACTTCTAAAAGTGACCACCTCTGTTGGCCACTTCTCTCCCAAAATTATTTGTAGTTTTCTAAATGTGTGGTACACTAAATTGTTCATTGCCTTATCTTCCTGCTTGTGATTTATCTATTTTCTCTATGACCCTTTGTTCCACTTCAATTGCTTATTCAGTATGACTCACAGTTAGAACCAATGAATGAAAATTACAAAGGCGTATTTTATGCAAATATTTTAAAAAGAGATTGAATGGCTTAAGAGATACTAACAAAAAAAGCATTTTGGAATGAATAGGCTCTTGGTCACTGGAATTATCTTGGCAGAAATGACATAATTATTTGCAAATGATGTTAGGAAGTAATTTAAGGATTCAATGGTAGGAAGACTATATGAAACTTAAAAGAATTCTGCTTCAGTCCTTAATTCTCTGAAATCTGATTCTGTGAAAATTGAAGGCTTTTCCTCTAAAATCAAGAAAAAAGAAAAGATATCCATTCTACAACTATTATTTACCTTAGTACTGGAAGTCCTGGCTGGACCAATTAGGCAAGAAAAAGAAATGAAAGGTTTTCAGATTGGAAAGGAAGGTGTAAAACTGTCACTGTATACTGGTGACATGATATTATATAAAGAAAACCCCAAAGACTCTACAAAAAATATGAGAACTAATAAATACAGTAAGGTTGCAGGCTACAAAACTAATATACCAAAATTCATTGCATTTCCATGTGCAAATAATGAACTAGCAGAAAGAGAAATGATGAAAAAAATGCCATTTATGATTGCAGCAAAAAGACTTAAATACAGGAATAAATTTAAGCCAGGAGTTAAAGACCTATACATGGAAAGCTATAACACAATGTTGACAGAAAGTGAAGACACAAAGAAATGGGAAGACATTCCATGCTCATAGATCAAAAGAATCGATATTGTCAAAATGGCCATTTTACCTAAAGCAATATACAGATTCAACACAACCTCTATGGACATCCCAATGTCACTCTTCACTGGAAAAGAACAAAAAGAAATTCTAAAATTTGAATGAAAATACAAGACCTCAAATAGCCAAAACAATCCTGACAAAAAAAAAAAAAAAAAAAAGAACATGGATGGAGTTGGAAGGGGTTATGCTAAGCAAAATAAGTCAGGAGAAAGACAAAATACCAGATAGTTTAACACATATGTGAAATATAGAGAAACAAGGCAAACAAATCTGTAGAGGTGTGAACCTACACCTCCAAATTATATGCAATGTTATAAGTCAACATTATTTTAGTAAAAATAATACAATAAAAAATTATAAAAGAATTACAAAGAATAAAAAACATTAAAAAAAATGTTGGTGAGAACATGGAGGAAAAGAAACCCCTGGATACTGTAAGTGGGAATGTAAATTGGTATAGCCACTTTGGAAAACACTATGGAAATTCCTCAAAAATTTAAAAATAGAACTACCAGATAATCCAGTAATCCCACTTCTGAGTTTTTACCCAAAGGCCATGAAAACATAATTTGAAAAGATATGCATGCCTATGTTCATTGCAACACTATTTTCAATTCAAGATACAGAAACAACCTAAGTGCCCAACAATAGATGAATGGATTAAGATGGGGTATATACACACAATGAAATACTATTCAGTCATTTGTGATAACATGGATGGGCACTGAGGTAATTAAGCTAAGTGCAGCAAGTCAAAAGCAAAAAGATTATATGATTTTCATTCATTTTATATATAAATGTGAAAAAAATATATAAAGAAAAGCAAAAGCAACCAATCAAACACAACAAAAACAAAACAAACTCCTAGACTCTGACAACAAAATGGTAGTTACCTGAAGGGAAGAAAGGGGTTGGGGAGAGAGTGACAGTGGATGATAACTGCTCATTTATTGGCTGGTGTGGTATGAAATATACCACACTGAGACAAGTAACTACATATACCCAAAACCTATTGTAAACTTTTATGTCAATAAAAAGAAAAAAAAACCTCCTAAATACTTAAGAATAAAAATTGTCAACATCTCAAAGTCAGGTGACGTTGTAAAATTTCAGACTCTTAATTTGGAAAATCAGGATATGTGATATTGTACTTACATTTCCTGTAAAACAAGTGGTTGCAATTGAGTAGTCATTGCTCCCTTTCTATGAGACACACCGTAAGTTGATCTTGGCACACCAAATCCTGAAGGCAATTTGAGTTTATAGCCACTGATACAACACAGGTGTCTATTACGGAATTCAAGGCCTTTCACAATCAGACCTCAGCAATTTCAGCCTTAATGTGGCCACATGGATCACACGTTAAGTATGGCACGTCTTTGCTAGCTTTATTTCTTTGAACATGCTTTCTTCTACCTGGAATGCCTCATCCTCCTCTTTCCTACCTGTCAAACTCCTACTCAGTGTTCAAGTCCTAAGAAAAATGGAAGATTCCTAGACTTCAGCTCTGTGACCACAATTGAGTGGGTCTAGTGTTAAGCCCAGGAATGTGCATTTTTAATATGCACCCCTACATATTAATGCCTGTGATATGACAAGAGCACTTTGAGAAACACAGCTTTAAGATTAAGAGGGTTTAGGTTGGTTAATTCTGTACATCTTCTCTGACAGCTAATGATTTGATCCACATTGCCAATACATGTCAGGCAGATATAAAGGTGTAAGTATCCCAAATCAAAGTTCTAAAACTTGCCTGTTTGACATTTCTCTCTGGAATTTGCTCTTTGACTGTTGGAAGGATAGCTTACTTCCCCTGGTACTTGAACTCAACATGTCTTCAAATCCTGTGTAAGAGATCACATTTTGAAATATAATGCCAGGAAACAGCTAAATGGAGCTTTTCACAAGTTCTACAAGGGTTCTTTTAAACAGGTATGACCTGGTCAAAGAAGAAATGGATAATTCTTTACAATAATCAAATTCAATTTGCTTAAAGAAATAAAGGAGCAAAACTAAGAGAGTAAAACTACAAAACAGGTTGGTCAGTTTATAAGTTACTGTATTAAAAGGTCTCCATACATGATTATTTATCTTTAGTTTATGTAAATGATCAATCCAAGCATACAATATTTTCAATGGTTTGCATGTAATTAAGTTCATTTAAAGTTCTCTATTCCCAGAAAATAGCATTTATTGAGACTGATTTTCCCCCTGCCAAAGCTATGCCTTCATAATATTTGAAGCTATCTGAAAAAATTAGTACAAATTGCCTCTTACCTTGTAGTACAAAATGACTTTTAACCTAAGATAGGAACAGCTAATTGTCCAGTGATAGAAGAAACCACCAATGACCACAATGTCGTGAGATTTTCCTGGCTTATCTCATGGATATAGTCAAACCTTATTTCCTTGAGTAGGAAGATTAGCTCTTTAGGTAATTCTTAGGTAATTCTTTAGGTAATAATACAAAAAATATTTCAACTTCTAACTGCTTTTCTTGCTTTAAAAATAATTGGGGGGCGGGAAGAGGAATAAAATAAAAAGCATCAGGGTAGAATACATTAAGAGGCAACTATAATTCTAAGAGACTAATTTCCTTCTTTCAACCATCATGGGAGAGAGTATCTCCACTTTACTATCGCTATTTTTTCTTTTTTCTATTTTAGTGAAGTAGATTAAATTTGCTAGTAATTTAAAGAATCAAGTGCCATTATTTTTGGGTTATATATGACTTAAATACAATGTCCAATGCAGGAGAAACTAATGCTTTCCTATTTATTTATATCTGAAAAATCAGTACTTCTATACCAGAAATAAAGTTACCTTTTATTTTCTGAGCCAACATACATTTTTTTTTAAAGATGGAATATTTTTGTCCTTTACAATCATTAGCAGACCATTTGTGATCTTAGAATGGAGAGCTATTGATAGTCTATTTTAGAAGGGGTAATTCAATAAACAATCTGAATTTGAATAGGGTCTTTAAGAAGATGGGGAGCAACAGAATAGAAAAAGCTAATTTGTTATAGCCTCATCATTGGATAACCCTGACCTCTGCCCTTAAGGGGAA
Organism: Scalopus aquaticus; assembly: GCA_004024925.1. Classification (NCBI taxonomy): domain Eukaryota; kingdom Metazoa; phylum Chordata; class Mammalia; order Eulipotyphla; family Talpidae; genus Scalopus; species Scalopus aquaticus. The sequence continues at coordinate 51,817 of PVIJ01005531.1, read as the reverse complement.
GGAAATGTCATTTGTGAAGTCACTTTCAGCTTTGTTGAAACTCATAATCTTAACAAACCAAGACTAATTAAGCAAACACAAAGAAGGCAAAGAAAACTAGTCCCAGAAACTGAAGTGAAAGATATTCAAAGAATTTATGCAATTGTTTCATATTAAAATGCAATTTTACCTGATGATTTTATCATCTCAGTATCAGCTGAAAAGTTAGTTACTTCTATTAAGTTTTCATCATCAAAATCTTCCCAGACTTCATTTCCCAGTTCAAAGTTCACATTCAAAACATCTGAAAATGGAGACTTGCTTTTATCTGCATTTTTCAAATTCTGGTTTCCAGACACATTAAGATTTCTGTTGAAGTGCACTGTTTGTGGGGCTTTCTCACTTGATGTTGTAGGGTAGTTCCATCTAGATAAATCTGTCATGCGTATACATAAAAACATAATTTTTAAATCATAAGCATCACTATCTACTGATATGTCAAATATGACTTCAACTGCTAAACAGGAGTCTTGAGTAGTTTTCAAAAGTACTGAATCTGTAAAAGGGTTACAGGGTTCTCAGGAAAAGGGGAGGTTCCAGGTTCTCTGCCCCACTCAAGGAAGGGTGGAGCTGAGCAGGGAGGAAAAGCTGGAGGAGACTGGAGAAGGGAGGAAGAAGGATGGAGAGCCGGAAGGAGAGAGGAGGCACATGGAGCAGAGGGACATGTGAAGAAGCCACACTTGCGTTTTGGTCCTAGAATGGTTAAAATAGATGTGTGTGTGTGGTGCCAGCATACTGTGCCAGCCTGGCACCAACGCAGGTTCCCTGTGATTTATGCAGATGGGCAAGAATGAGTCCTGAAGCCCTCAGTGCCTTTTTAGGCTTTTAATAGTCTTTCATAAGAGGCAATCAGGTACAGGGCAGGTAGGGTAGGTGGGGGGCCAGGAGGCAGGCAGTCTCTGCTTCTGCTGATGCTATTTATAAGCCCAGTCTCTGGCTCAGGAGTGCCCACTCATGCATGCCCACATGCTACTCCAGGTGCCTGCCATCAGGCATGCGCATAGGCCTGCAGACATCTATCATTGAGGGGAGGGCAGAAAAACCTGACAATTCCCCTGCTTACCCTACAGTGAGAGATCCTTGGGGAGGTTAATAATAGCAGCTTTTATCTTGATTTTGATTTTGCTCTTTTCTTCCCAGACTTGACTGTCTCTGACCCTTTTCTATGGGTGCCCACTAGAACTTGCTTTGGACTCATGGCAGGCTTTCAGGCCTCAGTGGCTCTGCTTTGGGCCAACCCTGTTTGGCTGGACATTTATCCAGGAGGGGATGGGAAACTTAAGGTACTTGATTTGGAACCTATATTCTTTGTTGCAAGCTAATTTAATTAAAGTTTCTTTCCATTAAAGGTCTTATGCACTAGAGTATGTTTTGTCTTGATGCAGCAGATGGCAGAACCTATTTAGAATGGGCAGTTTTGGGGCTTCCGGGGTGCCCCTCTCTCTGCCATGTAACAAATCTAGCATTTCTGAATGCTGTATTTTATTTGTATAAGGTATTCTATATACTGTGTTACACACGTATTCTGATAGTTGAACTAACTTTAATTTTCAGTGGATCCTTTTAAAGCTAATTCCCCCCTCTTAATTCATATATGAGAATAACCATACTCCAAGATTAGATATAATAGTTTCTAAAATGGTCTTCCTCCCTCCAGTTTGTTTTAAGTATTTATTCTAAAATACATTTGTCCAAAATAGATCTTAATTTTTCTCTAGTGAAAAGCTCCTTGGGTGTTATCCATTCTTTTTGCTGGGCTTAGAGACATCACCTGGATGAAATTCTACCTTTCTCATTTACTAACTGTATGATCTTACCAAGTAATTTAAACTCTCTGAGCCTAGTTTTCTCTTCTGAAAAATGAGAATTATAATAGTAGCTATCTCATAAGATGAGTAAGGGGACTAAATGCCCTTACTTATGCGCTTTTCCATACAGTATGATAATAAATATTTAATAACCGTTTCTCCAGAAACTGAATGTACATATATACATACATGAATTTGTTATGTGTCATACGTATTTATTATATGTAAAGGATATGAAGAACACAATTTACAAATAATAATATACAATGTGCTTAACTGTAAATTCCAATTTTCCAACTGATTTTCATTGAATGTTTCCATTGATTTTTGCTAGGCTCTTGTATCCGTAGTCAACCTAGGATTGCAGCTGACAAAGGAATGCAGTTCTCACATGAATGTGGTTTGATATTTTTGTTGACTTTAACAAGTGTGAAAGTAAAACAACAAAGACATATGTTCAGACGTCACTCATTCATCAATTAACATAAGCAACTTGATGAATCTGGTAATAGTTTTCAAATACTAGAACATTCCCTCAATTTCTCATGTAGCTCACAATGTAATGAAAACAGACACAACAACACACAGCTTAATTTAATCTGCACTGTTAACTTCTTCTCCATCACTTTAAACAGTAACAAGCCCTGTTTTGCAGTATTTCCTGATTTCCATGACATAAACACTCCCACTGTGAACGATTTCAAGCTACCAAGGTAACATTACTGAAAGCAAAGTTGAGAATAAATGCATAGCAGCACCCTAATATATGGTATTTCCACTACAAAGCTACAAATATGAAACATAGATAATAGTAAATTCTATTAGAACAATTAGGAAGTGATTAGTTTTGAATATTTATTTTGTTTTTGATGCAATTTACTTAACTGAATATTCATATAATTAAACTTTTGATAATGTCTGAAAGATGCCTCCTAATTTAATAATCTCTCACAAGCCAGTACAAGCTTGCTCCGGTATGGCACTGAGGTCCTTCACTTTAAATATAGTCTTCTTTGCCTATCCCAGTCTTACTTCATACTTCAACTCCAGTTCACATTATTCTGCTTTTCTACATGGCTGTACATACACAATATGATATGTACTGAAACTCAAAGTAGGTACAAAGCGCATGACTCAAAGGACACAGAACCTAAACCTACATCAGAAGTCAGAACTGACACTTCTAAGATGGTATAATATATGAAGAAATAGTGATAGGAATTTAAGCTTGATAAAGTTGTGACTGCGGAGCAGGGAAAGAGAGGAAGGCAAGATATTTCATGAAGGCCAAAATGCATGTGAAAGGCACAACAGTGTGAAAGACCAGAGAATGTTTGAAGAACTATGTGTTTTTAGGATTTCTGAGGACCAAAATAGAAGAAGACCGAGCCCATTAAGACTACACAGGGAAATAAGTGCCAGATCATGTTGAATCTTGTTTGCCATGTTAAGGAGTTCACTTTCTTTTTTTCTTACAGGTAAAGGGTAACTATTGGAGATGTTTTAACAAGCGTTTATATGGTCATATATGTCTACTGGATTACCAAAATAGTTATACAGAAGGACAATGAGACTGGAAGCAAAGAAAAAAACAGCTAGTGTAGTAAAGGAGACAATGACTGCTTTAGCTAGGGTATCAGAAGAGATAGAAAAGAAAGAATAGATATGAGAGATGTTTATAAAGCAAACTAGATAGGACTTGGTGATTAATTACATGTGATATAAGGTATATAGGATGATTCTTTTTCTGCTTTTAGAAGCTTGGAAAAGAACAGGGTTTAATCACTGAGTTAAGGAAAAAAGAAGAGCAGAGTGAGATATAGAAAAGTTAGAAAGACATTAGATGCCGACATCTGATGGTGACTATGTTATCTTACTTGTTAAAGTCAACAAAAATAAAGCCAAATATCAATAGATACATGGTACAGATGGGCCTCGGGTTAGACAGAAAGATCCATATGTGAGATACAGATTTAGAAATCATCAAGATATAGTTAGTAATTAAAGGCATGGGCTTGGGTGATACTGTCTTTAAATGTTTAAAAAGGAGAATAATGAAGAAGCAAAAATAAAAAAAAAAAACCAACCAAACAAACAAAAAGATCCTCTTACAAATTCAACAGGAAAAAAAAGCCCAAGCAGTTCAAGAAATAGTAGGAGGCCCAATAGAATGGTTTAACTGAAACCAAAGGAGAGATTTCCAACAACTAGACATGTCATATACTTCAAAGGTTAAAAAAAAAAAAGTTGAAAAGAATTCATTGAATTTAGTACTTTGAAAGTCATTAAATGGCCTGAGCAAAAACAGTTTCAAAGAAGAGATGATGAACCCAAATTTTAGTGAATGAAGAGTGACTAGGAGGCTAGAAGGTAAACACAACAAGCAGTAATTGCACTTTGAAGAACTTTTGTTTTGATGGGAAAGTGAGAGATAGAGGGTATAAAAACTCCAGTGATTGTCTTTTGCTTATGTGGATTCTCTCCGAAAGGGTCAGATAACGTTCTCTCAATATTTCCAGAGTAGACTTTTTCCAACAAGTGTCATCTCGTTTTGCGGAACTATGGTCAGTTGAGGTCCTATGGGCTTTGGGAAAACACTGTTACCATTACTTGAAGAATGCAGGTTATTTTGAGTTCAGATGAATGAAGGTTCTAGAGGCTGAGGAAAAGCTCTTGGTTTTGTCTTAGACCTTTTGCCCTTCCTCTAGTCAAAGAAGCAGTAACTATTCCTCTTTTTATGACCTAAAAGAATAGTTTGTGGAGGATTTCATCTGATTACAGGTTTATCTATAAAGATGTTCTCTCTAGAAACTCATTTTTTTACTCTCAGATGAAGATACACTTACTAAAGTAAAGAGTAAAGATGAAGTCAATCCATCCTCGTAAGAAACTCCCTCCCTTCTCCTTGATGTCCCAGGTCCCATAGCAAGGACCTTTATCCATGGTTTGTGTTGTTTTACCTTAGAATTATAGTCATGTAAATTCTCCATATGTATGTTATTAAACTTTGTTTTTTTCTCCTAATCTGTCTGATGTTAATTTTTTTGTTCCTCCAGTCTCAGAAGAACCCAGAGGTGATAGGGATATTTTCCCTTTTACCCTGACATGTGCCTAGTATGTTTCCCCTTTTAGTACATGTATCTTTCTTGTGCTTTAGGAACTACTTTTATCATTCCATGTGATCCTGACATCCTGGTAAGGATGTCATTCATGGTGCCCTATCCCCGGCTACAGAGATTGATCAAGGAATGAATACATGACTCAAATGAGGCCAGTCAGAATGAACTACTCTGTCAAAGCTAACATGGAAGACTGCATTTTTCTATGGAGTATGCTAATCTGGGAAGATGGGAGTTAGGGGTTATCTGTTTTGTGAGAAAATCTATTTAAAAAATAATGCCAAAATCAATAGGCATATCTGAAAGATTGAGAGAAAGCTAGAGGCATGATGAGATTATTGTGTGTCTGGATCTATAAGGATTAAAGCCAGATGCATGTCTGGACTTTTCAGTTTATATGAGACAATTGGTTTCCTTTGTTTGTTTGTTTGTTAGCACTTATGTCATTTTGAGTAGAATTTTTGTTACTTACAATTGAATAAGGTCATGACTAACTACCTGGGGGCTTGGAGGAAGAAAGCCGACTTACTTAAATATTGAAGAAAAAGAGACAAAAGGGAACAGAAATTGAAAATACAAGGAAAGAAGAGATAGATAACTGATCTCCCATAGTACCAGGGGAGGCAGGATTGGTAAGATTAAGATTATAAATTGAAATATAAACCTTGAATAAAGAAAAGAGATTTCTTCCTTTAAAACAGAGAAGTAGGGTCTCCTGATGGCCTAAGGGTTAAGTCTCAGTGTTTTCACTGCTGTGGTCTGAGTTCATCCCCAGCCAGGAAGCTAATCCACATATGGCGCAGCAGACCTCTCCTGTCTTGCCAGCTGCTCCCCTTAGCAGTGTATTTCAGTAGATCTGCCTGTTCTGCTCCCCACTCTGTCTCTGGTGACTCATCTCACCCACCCACACCTGGCCTACCCCTCAGTTCTTCTCTGCAAAAAAAATAAAGAAGTAAGGATGGCTACAGAGTAATATATAGTTGGGGATGGAAAGCTAAAAGAGTTCATATACTTACAGGTGAGATTTTCAGTTTTTCACTGATAAGTAAAAGTCACCCTTACTTTATAGAAATGAGAAATATCTCCTGGAAATTAGGAGATATGGAGCTTATTTCTGGCCCTGCCATTAATTAGATATGCGACTGCCATTTAATATCTCAGTCTCTTGGCTTCTTTCACTATAAAATGAGAAACTACATAAAGGTCCCTTACAATTTACATTTTATGACTCAACAACCTTTCACATAAGATTTTTTGATATTTTTCTTCTTTCTGTTTTGAAATCAGATTATAGATGATAAAAATTCCCATGTTTCCTTAATTCTCAAAGGTTGTATATGAATACATTTAAAGTGTATTTTGCCACCAAAGACTAATGTGTGAAAAGATAATGAATATACCCAATTACTATTAATAGTACCAGATTCTATGAACACAGTCATATAAGGGAATTGAGACAAAGTAGGTAACTATACTATGAAAGGTTACACAGCTTATTTCCAGATCCTCAGTTTAACTACTATACTATATGGCTCTTTCTTTAAAAAAAAAAAAAAAAGTGAAACTGGGATGTAATTATTATTGAAGGTTAAAGTATCTAGATGAAATTTTTATAGTATTAATTGGATTTGGAATAGTGGGTAGGAAATAAAAAGTAGAAAATTTATGTAGAGACAAAATGAAAGTAAACAGAAAGATAAACTGTTATGGAGAAGGGGAAGGAATGAAGAAGCAATACAAGGAGGGAATAAGTTAGAAGGCTATAGATAGAAATGAGATAAAAATAAAAAGGGTTTACAATCTTTTACCTTCTAACATGTAATAATGATATTCAGACTTTGAACAAATTGGATAAATGCTCTGCTACTTCAGGTAAGATTAGGGGTCTAATGCCTAATGATAAAAGGTGGTGGTACTCCAACCCTTGCCTTCCTAGGATTTTAAATTATGGATGGAGGAGGCTAAATTTACAGCATGAAGGAAAGAATGGCAATTGGGACCAAGAACACTGAAATTATTTTCAGAAAACCTCAACTTTACTACTTTTAACAACAATCCCTTGAACAGACAATTCTATGAGTAGGATTATTTCTCACACATTTTAACAGATTGGCTATTAATAGCATGACCCAGGGAAATGATGCCACTAATAGCAGGAACCATAATGATGAACCAGGTACAATAAGAGGTTCATCTGCATTATCTTACACAGATAAAAAGCAAAGATAGATTTATATCAGCACTACTGCACAAATTAGGTTATATTCTCATATTATTATGGAAATCATAAGAATCATTAGTTTGAGAAGTGGGGAGCTATTAAAGCTCTCCAAACTTAATCCCTTAATTTTTGATAAAACTAAGTCCCAAAAGAAGTTAAATAATTTTCCCAAGGTTATACAGGTTATTTATAAAATTGGATTAATTTGATAAATTATTTTAAATAATTCTAAATATATGTAATGGTTCTACATTTCAATACCTTGTATTAAAATCTATATACCCAAAGCTTGCTTATGTTCTCAGCTTTTCCTCATATTATCTTTAAAATAGTCAACACTATGTAGGGAAGAGATTTTTCAAACACCTATGACAGACATAGCAAGACCTTCTGAAATAACAGACTTAAGGATTTGAAATTGGTTCAAAAAACCCAGGAGAAAAATGTTGCCAAGTTAATAATCATAATAATTTCATATGGTGGTTTTTCAATAACATTACTTGTCAATCTGAAGTAATGATAAATCACATTTTTTTCTCAAGTCTATATCAACAGTAATTTACCTTTGTCTTGATATTCACATGGTTCTTGTTGTTGAACTTTTGCATGGACCTCATGCTGATCCCTCTGCTCCATTATAGGCAATTCAGGCATGTTTAAATATTCTGACCTTTATAAAGATAAATCCAACCATCAAAATATTAAAGAAAATACCAAAAGTAATCTAACTTTGAAACTACTAATTCATATAAAATGAAAAAATATATATAGTTTATCCACTCATCACTTCTATGATAAACTGTACCAGTTTGAGTAGTAAAGGTAAAAAGTAGGTGTTTAATGGTAGTGGAAGATACTTATTTTTATTTGTCCCCAATATGTAAATATTTTGCTGTCTGTGTTTAGTCTTAAAAAAATCTATTACTAAAGCTATTTTAAGTTAGATAACAAAAGCTAGGATCTCTTAAAGTATTATTGGCATCTGTTCTGATTGGTTAGGGTTTGTTCTGTACTGGTTTTTAAGCATATTAAATGTCATCTCTGCATATAGAATGCCCTTTTCTGGAGGGGAAATTACATATTATTGCCTTCTAGCATCAAGATTTAGGAAATAATACTGAGTTATTATCTAGAGCCTTCAACTTATTAACTAGAAATATGAGCTTTGGTTATTTCATCTATAAATTGGGATTAAAAATATTTTATGAGCCAGGTTGCTATTAAGATCAAAGATAAAATGAACAAAAGTACAATTTTTAAATTACAAAATATTTTGTAAATATGAGGGGTTAACATAGAGTGGGGTGCTTCATGGAAAAGATTAGATTTTGTATAACAATATGATTTCTCTTTCTAAAGAATACTCTTATTACCTGTTAAGTTTAGAAGGCAGAGAGTCTGAGGACATGACATATAAGATGGGTAGTTTAGCAGGAAAGAGATAATTCAATGAATGTTAAGATATTCTATAATTATATAGTTTTAAGTAAATTTAGGATATGAAACAAAATGAAAGTCTTATGATGTCATTACTTCACTATGGAACTAAATGGTTACTAAGTGATTTGAAGGTAGCCAGTGAGCACCTTTCAGCAAATAAATGATTATTTGGAGGAACAGAGAATTTATGATGACTATTTTATATTAGATATTAACAGTATAGTTGTACCTCGATATACTGGGAAGAGAAGGTTTTGGAGTAAAACCAAATTCTTTAAGGTTCACACTTTGAGATTTTTCTATCTGCATCTATCAATGAAAGAAAGCACAAGTTCAATTATCAATTTCACATGAAAATATTTTAACAAATGAGTCAAAGAGTAAAATTCCTATTGGTACACAAAAGTTCAAAAGCCAACAAATTAAGAGAAATTCAGCTTCTCAACTCAAATGTCCTTCTCAGGTCCTTCCAAAAAGTTGATATTTTTCATGTTTCTTTGCTAGGCCTTTTTCCTTTCTCACTCTTTACATTTTCAATCAATGATTTCATTCACTACCATGGCTTGAGTTGCCATCTATATGAGAACAATTCTCAAATTATATTTCTAGCTCAACTGTCTCCTGGTTTTCCAACAGTTATAGCTAACGTTCCATTGAAAATCTTTAACTAGATATCTTGTCAGTCTCTAAATTTAGTAATTCCAAGACTGAACTTACTGTGGCTCTGCTCCTCCAAACTTGCTTTTCCTTTAGCGTTCCTTCCCCACTTATTCTCCAGTTGCTGAAGTCAGAAAGGTTTGACTTCTATTCACCCTTTCTAACCAATTAAATACCATTTAAGGTAGTTGGTTCTATCGCTGAAAAATATTTTAAACCCAGTCACTTCTCTACCTTGCTGCCATTATACTAGTCAAAGCAATTATTATGGTTGAATTATTGCAAAAACCACCTAATGAGTCCTTGTGTTCCTTTTCTATCATCCTCTAAGCCATTCTCCACATTGTATCCACAGTAAACTTTATAAAATGTAATCCTGATCATACTATTGATTAAAATTCTTCAGTGGCTTCCCAACACTTTCAGGATCAAGTCTAAATCCTTAAAATAGCATAAAGGGGCACATGATCTAGCACCTACTTACCTCTTCAGCCTCTTCTCTCTCTACTTTCCCATATGTAATTGACTGCCAATATACTGTATTACTTCAGTTTTTAAAAAGTATCTCTTTTTCTCACCTCTATACCTTTGTATGTTTTATGTTTTTGAAAAACTTTTCTGCCCCTCTCCACTACCACTTTGATTAACCTCTCTGTACTTGGCTTTCTGCTTTTACAATCCTTCAATGATGTTTTTTTTGGGCATTCTTTCCTGGCCCATCAAGTGTGGATTGAGTATACTTTCTAACCACACCCAAGTTTTTTACACCTATGTCACTGAACTAGCCATCACACTATGTTGAAATGCCTATTTACTTATAAAGCAGGTATGATTTCCTAAAACTATAAATTCTATAAGGATTAGGATTAAAACTGTCTTACTCATCACTGCATCTTACCAATTATAATACTGGCATATTCTTGGTGTTCAATGAATATGGAAGAAAAGAAAAATGTGGAAAATGTATGAAAGAAAAGAAGGAAGAAAAAAACTGTTACTAAAAAATTATCTCAAATAAGGTGGTAATATAACTCCTGTTTCTCAATAATCCTGTTTTAACCTCATAATTTAGAATCTTCATTCTTAAAGAAACACGTTTTCTGCCATTATCTTGACTGTTCTATGATTCAATAAGTTATTTTGCCTTGGATAGGATGACTTAGAATAAGTCTGCTAGTCACTAGCCTATCAACCAACAGGAATTACCATTCCTACCATTCCTTCTTTACTTGGAAAGGAAACTCTCAGTGCTACTCATCAAGGTGCACAAATCAAAATCAACTTCAGACTTTCCAGCCCAGCCCAGCCCAGCACAGTGTCAGGAGAGGGGAAGAGTATCTAGTTTCAACTGCTGAACTAAATCAAGTTACATATTTCTCTCCATTTTCTTCTTCTCAGGCTTAAAAAAAAAAAAAGAAGGCTAATGAGGATAGGAGATATATAACTATGTTCCAAAAATGGATCTATAGATTGATTATTAAGAACTTCAAAACTTTTTCCTTTAGAAACAATATTATGAGTAATGGTCACATTCCCTGGCAAGCCCACAAGTAACTCTAAAGTATACTGTGGTTACATATCTAACTGATAGACAAAACAGAGGAATATCTATATATAGTTAATTACAGAACAAGGGACAAATATTATTAAAATCAACCATGAGGTCCTCCCTGGTGGGGCAAGGGGTTAAATCTCAACACTATGAAGCTATCCATAGCACTGCAGCACGAGTTCGAACCCCGGCCAGGGAGCTTCCCACATGGTGCAGCAGACCTTTCCTGTCTCGCCTGCTGCTCCCCTTAGCAGTGTATTTCAGTCAATCTGCCTGTTCTGCTCCCCACTCTGTCTCTGGTGAATCCTCTCATGCTCCCACACCTCTGGCCTACACCCCAGCTCTTGTATGCATAAATAAATAAATCTTAAAAAAAATAAAACCAACCTTGAGACGTTTAACTGGAGGAAGAGATGAAAAAGCATTCCTGTTTCTTAAATCAGATAAGTATGAAGAAATTGTTGACTCTTTCATTTCTGGCTTCTGTGAAACTCCAATTTTACCTATGAAAAGAAATTACAGAGTCTTTAGGTTAATTTCTTCAAAGCTTAAAGTCTAACATTTATTTTTTCATGTTGCCCACTAAACAAAGAAAATTACTAGACTGAAAAACTTTATAAGTATCATACATAGATAATTAGGATGTCATTATTTTTCATCAAAGACCTTTGCACTTTTTAAAACCTGAAATACTTTATGAAACTCACAGCAGTCATGTCCACATGTGTGTTTATTTTTACAGTGATGATTGCATTCTCGGTTCCCAGGTTTTTTGCAGGCTGTCATTCCTAAATTAATATAAGAAAAAAGAAAAACAAACCTATTTTTTTTATGATGTCTAGCATTATGAATTTAATATGATTAATATCTCCGTCTCTTTCCTTTCAGACAATACAAAAAGAATATGATTCAATACTTTTTCAATTTAACCCGTTCGATATGTACTTTTAAAAAAGGTATTTCTGATAAGTTATTCCTTCCCCATTATTAGCCCTATCGCAGCTCTGATAAGGAACATGAGGTCCACCTATAAGTTTCCCTCATTCTCCATGATCCGCTCATGCTCCCATACCTCTGGCCTACACCCCAGCTCTTGACCCACATGTTGCAGATTATCAGTAATTCTAATTCTGAATGAGTTCAGAATAAGAGTGGAAGATTTTTTAAAAAAACTATTCTGCTGCTTTATACTTAGGCCTGAGAATCTGTAAAGAAGTAAACCTCATGGCATTCTGATAGTATCAATGACAGCTACTACTAGATAGAATATCATACATATTTAATACATGCTAGAAATAAATGCTTTAGGGATGTGAGAAATTTATTGTCTGAATTCGTAGAAAAGAGATTGCTTTCAGTTTGACTTCCCAAAGCTATAATATACCTGGATATGTAATTAATTTTTTATTTATTTTAAGTAGGATTTTTCTTGATGGTAGCTTTCACTAGTAACATGAGGGACGAGAAAGACATTTGAACTGATCCTTGAAGGAAAAGCAGAATTTGAACATGAGATGGAGACCAGAGGGAAGATGTTTTGGCAAACCATAAACTACAGAAATGAAAATCAGTTTATTTTTGCTGAAGCATAGATTTCCTTTTTTAATTTAAAGATTTATTTATTTATAAATACAAGCTCTGGTACAGACCAAAGGTGTGGAGCGGTGAGAGGGTTTACCGGAGACAGAGTGGGGAGCAGAACTGGCAGATTGACCGAAACATACTGCTGAGGGGAGCAGCGGGCAAGGCAGGAGAGGTCTGCTGCCCCATGTGGGAATCTCCCCTGCCAGGCATCAAACTCACAATCGCGCAGCAGCTGCCCACAGCTCCACAGCACTGTGCTTAACCCACTGCGACACCAGGGAGGCCCTAAAGCATACATTTCAAGTGAACTAGCACTTTCGGAAATAGTGAAGAGCTTTGAAAATCTTCATTACATTTCTTGGTCTTTTACTCTATATTTTCAGTGCCATTGCTCAATAAAACTTTTCCAAGGCATGGCTTATCTAGATTTAAGGCAACTGGCTAGACAAGCTGAGAGCTATACAGATCAATGTATTGGGTACTAAGTAGTATAACATCCCTAGGGGCTGGACTCTGACAGATGAACTGTGGTGTTCCCAATGGACATAAACAACTTTGGCAGAAAAATACATAATACTCAAAGAAGGCTACTATGTGAGTACAGCAGAAAATAGTGATAAGATTACTTATGTGATTATTTCTGAAACTAGAGACAAGGACACTCAATAACCACAAAAATAACTAAATATCCCCCTCTTCTGGCTAACACAAATGACTACTATTTCTTTACTCCTCCCATCTCCAAGGTAGATACATCAAAATATCCAATATCCCACTTGCTGAGAGTATGCAATCTAGAATTGACCTTTGTTTTTCTTAAACCCCTTAAGAAGCATCCAGCACAAGCTGAAATCCTTTAAGTTCCTCCCCCGCCCCCTCAGGGGATCCAGTTCTGCCAATGTTATGCTTTCCTCTGCTGCATTAATTTTTCTCAAATACAGGTATGTTCCCAGTGATTTTTGCATGAAAAATTTGGAAGTTATATTTTGCAAGGTGTGCCATGCCTCTTGGTTAAGAACTTTTGCCCCAGTTCATGCTATCAATTTTAGTTACCCAACTTCCTTGAATCCAGCCCTACCATGCTATAGTTTATTCTAAACACTGCTACTTAATACATTAATTCTCCAAAATTTAACATTGATCATATCATTTGCGTACTTAGAAATGTTATTTCCTGCTGCCAACAAAATTAATTCCATGTTCAAGATCCTACACAATGTAATTCTAACCTCCTTTTCCAGCACCCATATTAACCTTCTATCCATCAAAACATATTTGTTTGTTAGTATTCAAATAGCCCAACCCTTTCTATAATTGTACCTTTGATATTACTTCTTGTCTTAGGAAAGTCTCACTTTTTTGTCTAGCAGAAGCTATCAACTTTCAAGGCTGACTCAAATAGCACCTCTTTTTGGAGTTCCATTTGATCACTCCATCTGAAGGTGATTTCTTTCTCCTTAGAGCGCTTAGGAATTTTCTTTGTCCCTCTGGCTTTCTGAATACTGTCTTATATTTAATGTATTTACATGAAAAACACAGTGGCAGAATTCAGGACACCCTAAACTAAAATAAGGAAACATGAGTTCAGTGCCTCCCTGGTGGCCTAGGGGGTTAAGTCTCAGTAATATCATCTCTATGGCCTGAGCAGATCCCTAACCAGGGAGCTAACCAACATATGGCACAACAGACCTGTCCTGCCTCGCACACAGCCCTCCTCAGCAGTGTATTTCAGTCAATCCGCCTGTTCTGCTCTCCACTCTGTCTCTGGTGAATCCTCTCACTCCCCGTACCTCTGGCCTATACCCCAGTTATTCTATGAAAATAAATAAATAAAAAGAAAATTCAAATAGGGGCTCTTATCTGTGAAAAACAGATAAAAAATAGTATCTGTTCTGTTTACCGCATCAAGATGAAAAGATAAAATGAAATTAAGTAGATGAAAACATTTTAAAATTAAGTGATAAACTAATACATTAGCATATGTGTCATCTGTGTTATATTAATTAGATATTACACACGTAGTAGTCATATAATTAGTACTGTTTTGAGTGCCTAGAAGGAGAGGGGCACAGTACTATATAACAGCATTGGTAGGGAACTACCGTGGTCAGGAATGTCTTGAAAGACTTCCCTAAAGAAGTGATGATTGGTCTGAGGACTGAAGAACAAGTGGAAGTTAACAAGGCAAAGAGGTAGGAGAAATAGTGTTTGAGGGAGTGACAATAGCATATGCAAAACCTCTATGACAAGGGAAAGCATGGCATATTAGAGAAATGGAAAGATCAGTGCAGCTGATGTGCAGCAAGTAAGAGATAGTGCACAAGATGAGAATGTAGAGGTAGAAACATCTATGTTTGCAGGGGAAAGCTCCATCATTAGAACCCGGCAGTCGCATGCTTCCATACAGGCCACATAGACAAGGCTCAACTATTTACAGAATGCCCTGATTTTTCTTGGGACATAAGAAGGCTGTTAAAGGCCATTTTTTACCTGTCTCAGCTTTAGGGGGTTCCCTATCTTCACGAGGTTGCTCCGAGGCAATTTCTGATCTGCCTCTCTGGCTACTGTAAGACATAGGACATTTCATCTCATCCCTTTCAGGGGCAGCTGCTGGCTACAAAACTGACTAGCTGCCACTTAGAGTAGACATCTCAAAAATAAAACAACTCAAAAATAAAACAACTCACATTCATATTATCATCCTGTAGGATTAGGGATGCAAGCAGCTGATGACATGGTGACCTTGCTCTGTTGCCTGGATAAGTAATAAAAGGTCTAAATCCACTTGGGTCTCTTGTTTCTGTATCAGCCAATTTTACAAAGAAAAGACACCATTCCACTGCTGCTTCATATACTGACCAAGTGACAATATGGAAACTTGTAAGAGATTTTCATGATTTGACTTTTTTTAATCTAAGAACAACGAGGAACCATGCAACACCAAAACAAAGTTCATAATCAAAATTGCATTTTGAAAATTTCAATCTATAGAGTGTAAACCTTTCTACCACTACATTCTCAATATGGAGAATGATTTGAGAGAGGACAGAGGCAAGAAAAACTATCAAGATGTTGCTTCAGGAGTCTAGGCAAGAAAATGATGGCAACTCAGTGCAGAGTGGTGGTAGTAGTAGAGTCAGAATGGACTCATTTGAGAAATACAGAAATAAGGTAAAAACATTTTAAAATCAGAATCAAGTGGTGTGCTTTTCCTTCTTGAGCAGCATTTTCCCAGAAGTTCTATTACTTTCCTTTTAGTCTAGCAATAGCTACCTTAAATTTCTTTGAACACATTTAGTATTTCAAAAATGAAGACAATATATTGAAATGTCTTATCCACTTATTCCCCCTCACAGATGCCTCCCTCAGTGAGCCTCCCATCCTAATAATGCAACGAAGCCTGTTCCATATGTGTCATCTTGGAACACACTTTCATCATGCTCTTGGACTAGACCCACTTTTCCTGGATTCTTTACTTTTTCTTTCTTGGTTAACTGCTTTGTTTTTATTTGTTCATCCTTAAGCAAATGCCTGACAAACTTTCTGTATCTTTAAATCTTTTAAGATACCTTTATTATACCTTCCCATTTAATTAATGGTTTAGTTGGATATAGAACACAGGGTTCAAAATCATTCCTCCTCTGGATTTTAAGTCCATCGCCCATTAGGACCCAGTATTGTTGGTTAAAAAAAAAATGCAACTTCAATTTTTGTTCCTTGGAAGCATTTATAATTTTCTCCTTGTCCATGATGTCCTGTAATGTTGCACGTATGCCTCCTTTGTAGATATCCTTTCATTCATCCTACCTAGCACTAAATAAGCTTTTTTGATATACTGATTAAGGTCTCATTTTAAGTCTAGAAAACTTTTTCAAATTAAATATTCTGGTTAGTTTTCTGTTTCTATAAAAGTATTAGTCAGCTATCAGACTACTAGATTGCCCCTTTGTCTCTTATATTTATATTCCTTTCTTTTTGTTCTTTTGCTTGCTTTCACTTAGTATGTAATGACTTTATCTTCTTACCCTCCAGCTAAACTAATTTGCTTTTTCCACAGTTTTTATTTTCCTGTGCTTGCTTATGTTCTGTAATTATTCTGTATGTCACAGTAACCTATTCTGTCAAATGATTAAAATTTAATCTTTAATTTATCTTAGGTTACTATTTCATAGTAAATTTTATTACATTCCTGAATTATCCTGTTGTTCCTCCATTTATTTTCTGTTTCCTTATTTGGGGCTTTCTTTTATGTTTCAGATTTTCCTAAAATATCTGTTTATTCTTGGCTGTCAGCCTTTAATAAGACAGCCCAATTATAGCTCCATTTCACATGAGAGCAAATTAATCCATACAGAGGTTAAATATCAGCTTCAAAACTATTCATATAAGTATAAATTTGAGATTTTAACTCAAGCAGTCTAATTTCAGAGCCTGCTTTTTCAACTATCCTGTCTTTTTAGTTCTACTACCTTAGTTCTCCCCCAAATAATTAATGTAATTAATTTAGGTTAGGGATGTTCTGTTTTGTGGTGGGAAGATTAGGAGGAAATGACTTGCAGGCTGTTTGACAAAGAATAAGGAAACTGCTTTGTTCTTTAATTCAAGTACTTCTAATAGCTGTATTTCTAGATATTACCACAAGATGGTGCACAGCGACTACACACATTTGTTATCAGCGGCAAAACTAATTAGGATTAGTATTCTAATCGTAGAAATTCTAGAGACTCCCCAGAAATTGTAAGGCAAAGTTGGCCAGTCTTGTCAGTTATGAGAGGTGTATACAAGTTTATTCATAACAGTAGCCTATGGATATTACTTAAACAATAAAATGTTTTGACTGTATATCTGTTAGAAATGGTATTTAGAAAATGAGTATTTTACATTTATTTATCCTCCACTCCCTATACTCTCAGACTTGTCTGAATGTGTCTTATAAAAAAACAAGCTTTCAGTGATTTTATCATTGAAAAAATGGAGTAGTTGGAGAAAAATAATTGAAACAAAAATTGTAGGCATATTTTAAAGTTAACAGATCTTATACTCCATCACTATTAAAGTCTGAAATGCATTATTTCATAGTTCTTTTATGTTACACTAATCTGCATGCTTTTAAAGCTCTTGGTTCAAAAAATTTAATGGAAAATAAATGTATTAATCATGTCAACTAGAAATTTAAAGAAAATATTTAAAATTATTTAAGAGAGTCAATAATGGCTGTTGGGCCAACAGTCACTTTTTTAAAAGCCAGGAAAAAAAAAAAAGAACAGGCATCCTGACTCTTAACTTTAAACTGAATTATAAATTCAAATAATTTGGTGCTAAGCTACTAAAGATAACATTTCTAAAACAATATTACTGTACTTTTGCAGTTCCTGATTTATACTAATCAGAGATCTATGTATTTTATGATTTTACTTTTTAAATGACAACGTCTCCTTTAAATGTTTTTGTCAAATATTATATTATCATTTTGCTATTTATCAAGAGAATCACACTGATGTTGCACATTAATGCACATATACACCCAAGAGTATAGAGAAAAGCAGAATGATTTTTAACTAGTATTTAAATATATATATACTTCCAAAGTGTTCAGGCAGTAGTTTTATGATTACGCATGCCTAGTGAGAAATATTTTAAGAACAAAATTATTCACAAGAAATCCTAAAACTGTTTTTTAAAACCATATGAAGAGCTGCAGTTTGGTGGTGTTACTCTGTGACTAATTGTTCTATGTATCACGGGTATAAGGAAAATTAGTGACAATTTATTATTTTGAGGACTATTGAGAACTAAATTTCTCAACATGGTAGAAAGGAGATACAGATAGCTGAGTTTAAAGATAAATCCTGTAGCCCTGAATTTGATTTGGACATTTAAATTTGAATTAATTATACATTTTATTTTTGAAAACAAGAAACCACATATCTTCTAATTATTTACACGAGAAATTCTAAAAAATATATATACAATTACTTAATATTAATGTGCTCCTCTAGCAAACAGATTGTAATCTTAGAAGACTATTTATCATTAAAAGAAACCAAGGAATATTGAAGGAAAGGCTTGTTACACCTGGGGCTAAAAATGCACAAGATAAGCCTAGACTACTGTATTACCTCACACTTCAAGGAACTGTCAAAACTAATAGGGATATATCAAAAGGATTCAGGAACCAATTTGATATATTTAGATGGTATTAAGATGATGGCTCAATAAAATTTATGAGATAATTATTTGGACATTGACTATATGTTGGATGATTTCGTGATTAGTTATTATTAGTTTTATGTAGTATAGTTAAGATTTTTCTGAAGTTCTTACCATTTACATATATTTAGTGAAACATTTACAGAGGAAATAATATGACATCTGATTTTCAGAAAGGTATAGATGAAACAATATTACCCATGTGTTGATAACTGCTTATGGCAAGTGATATATTAATGAATTAATGATCATTAATATAATGCTAGGGATTCTTTATAACTTCTTTCTACTTTTCTGTATGTTTCAAAATTCCTATACTAAAACAAATTTTACGTTTGTTGTCACTTGATCTGTCACATCAAATCTGCATGTTCTTGTATATTACTCTCCCACTGACAATTCCTATAAGAATAGAATGAGTATGAAAAAAGAAAAAGAACATAATAGACTAGTCAAATAATTTGGCCTCCCATATCACTCCAACTAACAAATATTAACCATAAGAGAGAATTCCTAATGTATATTGTAAATGCAATTATTCTGAAAACTAAATATCTAATTTCAAATTATACACAATCTGAGTGAAGCAGTACTATATTACTGATCCTTATTCCTGGACAGATCTTTAGTTTAATGCAAAATAGGAATAAATATAGCTATTTACCTTTATTGGCTCCTGCTGTATTAAACCTAAATGAATATTTAGAACAGGAAATCACTGCTTCTGCTTTTTTTTGCATAATTATTTGGTTTCCAAATCTCTTGGGTCCTAAATAATAGACTGTAAATTTTTGCTGAATGTCAAGTCCAACTGGAAAAAGGAAAAAAAAGTATGCAATTGCTTACTTAAATCATTCAAAACTATGCTTGAGAACATTTATTTGTTTTTATATCTGTTATAATTTTATAGCTACTAAGTCTAGGAAATTAAGATATAAAATGAAGTTTAAAAATAAGAATTATTTATTCTATCATCACAAAAATAAAAATCAATATTCCTATAATAATTGAAATTTATTGGAAAATAAAATATCTACAAATGATTAAAATTTTAATTTGTTGTCCCAATCCATATTATCTTCTACATTTCTAAATATATGAAACTGCCTTTAAAATTATTCATATTAAATAGAATAATTTTTTTATATTTTATACTTATACTGTTTTTCTGGTTTAGCACAAAGGAAATATTTTTTAAATGCTATCATATTCTTTACATTCATGTCTTCATTACTTCAATTAACTCACCATATTCAGAACTAATCAGATTTATGCTAAGATCTTCAGATTTAAGAGCTCTCTTCACATCAATCTTTTTAGCCCAGTTTCCAGCTTTTAGCAATACAGAATCCCTGAAAAAGAGTAATTCACTATTTAAATAGTGATCCAAATACTAAATGAAATAATATATTTACTCTTTAGGGGCTTATTGATTCTAGGTCCACTCTGGTAGTAAACTGAAGTGAGTTACTAAAAACTACTTTTCTCAAATTTTGAGGTGGGAGAAATGGCGTGTCATGGAGTTACTTCAGCCAAAACGTTCTTAACTACATGATCTAACAACTGATTCCAAATTGCACTGACACATTTTCAGGCCAACATGAATATACAGTTACTATCAATAATCCATGAGCTTTTCCTTAAATCACTACCACTTTAAACTCACTAAAGACGAGTTACATGTATTTGTAACAACTTCAATATTATCTTTTAAATTGATATGAAATAGTTTGTATCCAATAACATCACCAACAGATCAGCAACCAATTTCGTGCTGAACTTATTTTAATCTCATATAGTCAAGACTGTCATTAGCCTTGGTATAAGAGAATTACTATGTATAAGGGAAGGTACCTCTTTTATATATTGGATCTGTTTGCTAGGTCCTACAATGGAGTTATGGAAGTTTACTAGATTTTAATTTGCTCTATTTTGGAGTAGGAAGACGGTTGTACTCGAAAAGTAGTTAGGTCACAAATGACTAGACAAAATCAACACAGTAAGAAAGTTCAGCAACAGTGGACTACAGCTACTCCAAAAAGTTACCTGTACACTTGTTTCAGATCATAGTGGTAGACTGTACACTTTGTTTTATTGAGTACTAAACATAACAACCTAAAACAGCAGATCCAATGCTAATAAGACAGAGAAATTACCCCAGTATAGAGGGCAAAACAATGTATACTACAGTCACTATCATTCTTTTTCTCAGTGGAATTTTTCTCATACAGTATACACTCATACTTGAATTCAAATATCAGATATTTAACACTTACATAATTTTGTGCTTAAAAACCAGTTGGTTATCGGCATCACCTATGACTAAGGTAACATAGTGAGAATCTGGAGCTGTTCTTTTAGTTTGTAGCTGTTCAAAGTTTCTTAATATAATGGTTACTACTATTTCTGCCATGGTATCACTGTATCTTGGAATCTTTAAAAAAAAAAAAGATAGGTATAAAAAGTTTTAAAAAATAACCTAAAAAAAAAACTATTCATACTCAGTTTCAAGTCAGTCATGGATAATTCTGTTACTAAAAAGGCAATTAAAATATCTAAAAATAAGAAAATATTTACCTGTTCCACTTCAAGTTCATATTTTGGTAGATAGATCACAGTTTCCTTTATCTGAGTTCCAAAAGGGGGATGTCTATTTAAAATCTAAAAATTTTTATATCATTATATTCTTACCACAACACTAAGATTATTTATATTTTTTCAAATTAAGAAAGAATTGGTTTGTAACACTGTATATGATTCAGCCATATAGGATCACACCTCTTCAGTCGTATGCTGCTACACCATTACCCGCCACCCACCTCTAGACACCCACTGTTTTAGAAAAATAATTTTTAGAGTCAGTAGTTTAATAATGTCTGCTACCCAAATGCTTGGTAAATTAAAATACTTAGGAGTCCGACTTGGAGAACAAAAATTATTTTTTGGTAGAAATAGATATAAAGTGCTAGGGTTTAGAATTTAGATGGAATTCAGATAACATTAAGAATATATGAATATTAAATACCAGTTCAAGTTCCCTTGCATCTGTTTCTTCTATTTTTTTAAAGGACGTCAAACCTGCATTTACCATTGCATTTGACAATGTTATACCTGTGGGGAAGTAATCAAATAGCAACTTTTTAAAAATATATCTTAAATAATCTATTCTTAAATATTTAAGAATTATTCTGGGGAAAAATTGAAGACAATTTTTAAAGGTTTTTTAAAAATTATTATTATTTTTAGAAGTTTCAGTGTAGGGCGCCTCTATGGTGGCTTAGGGGTTAAGCCTCAGTGCCATTACCTTATTACTGCTGCAGCCTGAATTCAATGCCCCCACCACCATTCCAGGGAGCTAACCCACATATGGCACAGCAGACCTCTCCTCTCTGGCACACTGCTCCCTTTAGCAGTGTATTTCAGTTAATCTGCCTGTTCTGCTCCCCACTCTGTCTCTGGTAAGTCCTCTCACATCACCTCCCCCCACACCCACAGCTCAGGCCTACACTCCAGTTCTTCTACAAAAGTAAACAGGAAAAAAATGTTTTCAGTTGTATTATTTGGATTGATGTTATTCAATTCCTTAATTTATTTTTTCAAACCAAAAGAAAACATTCATTTGCTTTTCTTTAAAAAAGATTTATTTATTTATGCATACAAGAATTGGGGTGTAGGCCAGAGGTGTGGGGGGTGGTGGAAGGAGTCACCAGTGACAGAGTGGGGAGCAGAACAGGTGGATCCACTGAAATACACTGCTGAGGGGAGCAGCAGGTGAAACAGAAGAAGTCTGCTGTGCCATGTGGGTCAGCTCCCTGCCCGGGGATTGAACTCATGCAGCAGTGGCTGGCGATAGCTTGATAGTGCTGAGACTTAACCCCTTGAGCCACCAGGGAGGCCCAAAAACATTCATTTGCTTTATTAAAAAAAGGAGTAAAATCATTGGTTCACATGATGACTCAATGATAACTTTTACCATATCTCATCCAAGGGCCAGTACAGAGAGACACCTACTGTTTCACTTGCCTTTGAAAAAAAAGGCAACATGATTCAGGAATGCACATTTTGATCATTGCTTTTTACAGGTAGTCATCTTTATGCTTATGCATCAGATAATTTTGCTTTTCTGCCCAAAATTTCCAATGCCTTTTAATTGCATTTAGAAAAAGTGGCAACTTCCTTACTGTGGTCACACTACTGTACCTCAATGACTAAGCACAGGCTAACTCTTTTATCTAAATTATTACCATTCTCCTCTTGCTGACTACTATCTAGTCAAATTGGCTTTAATTTTTTCCTTATTTATATCAAATTCACTTTAATCTTTGAACTTTTCCAGTTTCTTTAGGCTTTAAGAAGCTAGAATTAAAATTCTTAAACTTTTATGAATGTCATGAATTTATCCAAATCCTAAAATAGAAGATACTGTTAGAAGTACAAAGTTTTAAAATAGTACCACCTTATGCAGGCACACATATTACTTGTAAGGGCATGGCACTCCTATTTCCTTACTACTATGTTTAACTATTCCTTTAGTATTCTTGGGAATTTCTCTTAACTCATTCTTATGACAAAACTTCTAGTATTCATAATTTCTAATGTTCATTTCCATTTTCCCTCAAATTTTTTCCTGGTTTAATATTTTAGTTTATAAACATTGTTGAAAATTAATTTGTATTTACCATGTTTTTTCTGTTTAATAAGAACTCAAATTTACTTTTTTGTTTACATTCTCTTACTTTTCTATTATATGAATTTTGCTGGGCTTTATTTGCTTCTTTCTGGTCAGTTGTTCTCAATAAATGTGAAATGTGTTTTACAACTTGAATAGAACAAAACTGATGCCAGACTAACAAAATTCCAGAAAGTCAGTAAAAACTTTTTTTAAGTATAATCAAACTTTTATTAGAAAATATTTAATGTGGGCCTCCCTGGTGGCACAGCAGTTAAGGGCTGTGCTGTGGAGCTGTCGGCAGCGGCGACGCGAGTTCGACGCCCGGCCGGGGAGATTCCCACATGGAGCGGCAGACCTCTTCTGCCTCGCCTGCTGCGCCCCTCAGCAGTGTATTTCCATCATTCTACCTGTTCTGCTCCCCATTCTGTCTCTGGTGAACCCTCTCACCGCCCCATGTCTCTATCCTGTACCCCAGCCTGTATGCAAAAATAAATAAATCTAAAAAAAAAAAGAAAATATTTAGTGTAACCTAACGTCTGTTAAGTTGCTGTTTTCTCAATTTTATGTGGAAACTCCTTCCCAACATAGCACTCTTGTCTTTCAGAATGGCACTGGTTTGCAAGGACTTCTGCAGGACACTGAACCTTTCCACCAGGAATCTCTCCTCTACTTTGATCTTACTTTCACCTTCATCCTGCTAGCAAGATTAGCCAGCTCTCTGCCACCACACTGCTTCAAACTTCAAGGAAATAATATGTAGGACTCCCTCGCTAAACAGGATATCTTTGTTCTAAGGAGTAATGAGATTATCCCTAAATCCCCATTACGTAATTTTTTTAAAGCCTCCAACATACATATAAAATCGTAAAACTCTCAGTGATGGGCTAACAACCCTCGTTTTGGAATTCTATCGAAGAAGAAGCAGGGGTACAAAGCCAAAAGTACCAAACTGGCAAACTCCAGAGTGTTTCAGTCATATACCAGTTTTTGTAAATGGCATTCTCTAGAGTTTTCCAGTTCACATCCTGAGCTAGATACCAACAGACAGGCAAAATCAGATGCAATCTTTTGTCTGCATAATCTCTATGAATATAATATCCTACTGTTAGTAAAGAGGGAGAGAAGTTCGGTTATAGATAAGTGACATAATTTTCTGTAATGAACCAGGAATGGCCAGTACTATGACTTCTACACCTTCTCATCAAGATCAAAACAGTATCATTCCATTCCCTAATTACTAAAATAAAACTTCACTGTTGGTTTGAGAATAAATTTAAAAATTAGAGCATTGATTTTTTTATTAGTTTCCCAACTGATTTCAAATAGAATCATTTAAGCAGAAAAAAAATGAAAATCAGATTTTCCAGAGCAGTACAGTAACTTATTTAGGTTTAAAAACATGTTCGTTTGTTTTGCTGAAAAGTCTGTAACTATTAAAGAATAATTTTCCTAACAGTTAAATACAAAACAAATTGAAGACACTGACAAACTACCCTGCTGTATTCAGTACTTACCAATTTTTTCCAGCTGTTTGGATACATGCAAAGAGTTTTCCCAAAGTCTGCATCTGAAACATTTAGCTAAAATCAAACTATTCAGTAGTACAACAAACTTCTTTTCTTGAGAAGCCACAAAATCTGATAACCCTAAAGAAAAAGTTTCCAATATTAAATAGTATACTACTTTTCTGGAAAAGTACTGGAAATACATTAATCATTGTAACATACATCTTGTAATTCGTGAACCACTTCTGAAAATCTTAGAGGTATCTTGTGTCAAAGCAAAGTCTTGTATAGGAATGCATCCTAGCTGAGCCTGAATAAGACTGGAAGAAAGAAGAAATTTCATTATTTCTTTAAAAAATTTATTAGCTCACAGTATTTGACATCAGCAACTTAAAATCCCTTCTTAAAATTCCTTTCTGCCTTGATTTCTGGGACGCTACATGATTGTTTATCTTGTATCATTAAATTGCAAGGCATTGTTGAAAAAGACTATATAATACTGATGAGAAAAAAGAAATCCTACTCAACGCTGATCTGAGGACCTGATTTTGTTAAGCATTGTTTGACTTAAAGTTGCAGTTTCTAAAAACCTATGGAGTTAAGTGAGGATTTACTATGAATTTGCAAAATTCTGTCTTGGGAAGGAAAAAAAATTATTCTGAAGCACTCTTTTCTCCCTAAAGATAAAAGAAGTCTCCAAAGAAATAAGAAAAACAGGATCAAGACAGCAAATGGAATCTTCCCAAATCACTCCTCTTCAAATTCCATGAAATGATAGATATATGATATGTGTTTATGGGTCTATGTCTCTACTCAAAAGGAAAGGAAAGCAAGAGAGAATAACATTATGGACCAGAAAGTTGAACGTTAGAAATCAGGTAAGATCAAATATATGAATAAAGATAAAACTTGAGATTATCCATAAACATGCAGAAAAATCAAAAGATCAGGGAGAGCCCTGGGGTATTTGTCTGAGCAGTTCTTTGGAATACTCCATTTTGCACAGAGAGATTAGTCTGCCTCTGCCACTCTGACAGTTGTGATATGTATTGAGAGGTTAAAGCACTGAGGCCAGGATAGTGCTTCAGGTAGCTAGCAAAACCCTGAGAGATGAAATCTTGCCAGCTGCAACAACATGGATATGTCCAAGGTTCTTATATTAAGTGAAACATCAGAGCAAAACAAATTTCTTATGATGTAATTCATATGTGGAAAATAAAACAACAACAACAAAAACCAAACCTTTAGATTTTTATAAGAGAAGAGGGTTACCAGAGGGGAAGAGGAAAGGAATTGGGTAAAATGGGTAAAGGGGATCAACTGTATGGTGCTGAATGTAAATTAGACCTTCAGTGGTGAAAATGATGCAGTGTAGGCACATGGCAAAATATAAAGCTGGACATCTAAAAAAAGAAAAAAGAAAAGAAAAACAAAAAGAAGTTCTTAGATTTAGAGAACAAAACGATCATCAGCGGGTGAGTGGATGGGAGTACAAATCAGATAATAGCTGTCATAGATGGAAGGCCATACAGTAGCATATAAGGATTTATATAATTTATAATGCTGTACCCTTGAAAAACATCCCCAGGAGAAGTGGGGACACTACTTAGATTACAAAATATTTCAACTTCTACGTCAGCATATCTAACTATGATACTTCACAATCATTAGAGTTGGTAACAGAATAGGCAGGAAAAAAGACTACAAATACAAAGTAAACTATTAAGAAAAGCCTAATATTGAGAAAACACACCACCATAAGAAATGATTTAATATTAGTAAAAAAGGTAACTAACAACTGAGGAAATAGTTAACAGCACTATTAGTATTAACATAAGAATTGATTTACATGAAAATATTAATAATAATATTTAGAAATTACACATACATTTTAGACAGCCAAGTAGAGAGCCAATAGAATAAACATTTTATCACTGAAAATATTCTGCAGATTAAGGTGCAAATTAAATTAGTGAGATGGAAGACTGTGCAAAGGTATTCTCCTAAGAACCAATGAAAAAAGGAAAGAGATATAAAAAATGAGAAGATATTACATGTGGAGGGTAGTGCCAGAAATTCCAACATTTCACCTAGCAGAAGTTCAAGGAATGAATAGAGAATACAGAATACTTAAATTATAGTAGAAAATTTCTCAGAGCTGAAGATACAAGTCTTCATTAAAAGGGTCCCCACAGTGCTACCCAAAAATAAAGAGTAAAGACATAATACACAGACCTTCATGATAAAGTTTCTCAACATAAAGAAAATTTATCTTTTCATTCCAAAAAGGAGAAAAGGTTACTGATAGAGTATTGGAAAAAACCTGGGTCACCAAAAATGGACATAAAGAGACAGTATCAACAACAGTTCTGATGAAGTAGTCAAACCCTCATTCACATGAGAGGACAAGTATCTCTTTCAGGCTTTACAAAGTATAATATTTAGAGAATTACTTCAGAATGAATCCAGAAGAATAAAAGCATTTACCTAAGAACAAAGAAGAAAGATTTTTAAAAGCATGAATTAAGCAAAGAAATTCAGTGAAAAATTTTAGTGAAAAAATTTAACTTTTAATGCACAGCAAAATCTTTTTTAAAATTTATATATTTTTACATAGTTCGTTTTTGTATGATGTTTGATTTCTCCTTTTCAAGTATCCCCATAAAATTACCACCACCCAGAAACCTGTGAAGCATCACAATAGACTCTTGTGCTCTTCCCTCTTGTTTTGATCCCTTTCCTTCTCCCTCCCCTGATAAATGTCTCCAATTTATAGTTTGCCTGCTAGTTTTGTCTTTTGCACCCATGATCCCTTGTATAGTTTCTCTATGTTCCTCCTATAAGTGAAACCATCCAATATTTTTCTTTTTATTTCTGACTTATTTCGTTGAGAATAATCCCTTCCAGCTCCAACCATGTTGCTGCAAATGGCACAAATTTATTTTTTTGATTGCTGAGTGTATTCCATTGTGTATATATCTTCTTGATCCACATCTTCTTGATCCAGTCACCTGTTTTTGGGCATTTAGGTTGTTTCCATATTTTAGCTATTGTAAATAGTGCTGCGATGAAAATAGGAGTGCAAGTATCCTTTTGAATTAACATTTTTGTGTTCTTTGGGTAGATCCCTAGGAGTGGAACTGCTGAGTCATATGGTAGATCCATTTTTAGCAATGTGAGGGTCCTCCATACAGCTTTCTACAGTGGTTGGACCAGATGAGCAAAGTAACTTTAAATTAACATTTTGCAACTAAAATGAACATTTTTCAACTAACATCCCAGAGGAAAGTAAAATTTGATAAAATTTTTAGCTCATGTTGAAAAGTTTAAAGATGTCCATTTTCTATAGGCATAGGTAGAAAAATAGAATCTACATATGCAATATAAAGTTTTAAGGGAAGAACTAGAAGAGCAAAAACAAAGAAAACTTGATATTCTTAAAAAGGTAAAAAAGACAATATAAATGAGGAAAAAAGAAACAATCACATTAACTAGAAAACACACTAAGTCTAAGCATAGCCATAATTAAAATAAACAAAACTTTATTTTTTACTATTTTTGAATGAAATTGTTATTTCTATAATAAGAATAATTTCTATAATAAGAATATTTCTATAATAAGAAACAAAAGAATAAGAAATTACTAGTTTGGAAATATATTCTATGTGTTCACTGAAAAATACCAATTAAAGGAAAACAGCTAGTTCCTGAAGAGGGACGACCTGGGAATTAAAGTTTTAAAAAATAAAAAATAGACTTAGCGGGCAGAAACTTAAAGCTAAGAGGATTTATATCTATTTGAACAAGAACAGATCTAAAATTCAGGAAAGTAACTGGGATGTGAGAGTAACATGAAAGTGGTACCTATTAGCTATAATCACTAACCAAAAGCCTACATTTTGATTTGGAAAGAAGACCTTGACAAACTTTCTCTTCCTGGCTGCACTCACGTAGATGGACAATGGTGGGAAATGGTAAATGGGAAATAAAATCCAATATAAATAAAAAATTATAAAATCATCAATTTTAAAAACTGATATGCTCAATCAAAACTATGTATGATCCAATTTAAAAGGGTAATTAATGGCAAGTATAAAATTTCTAATATAGTTTTCCCAAGATATTTGTAGAAAAGAACCTGCATGTAATCTGAATATGAACTGATGCAAAAAAGCATACTGGAAAAAACACTGCAAGAATTAAGAGGGGCCTCCTTGGTGGCTCAAGGAGTTAAGTCTCAGCACTATCAAGCTATCTCCAACCACTGCTGCATGAGTTTGATCCCTGGCCAGGGAGCTGACCCAGATGGTGCAGCAGACCTCTCCTGTCTTGCCTGCTGCTCCCTCAGCAGTGTATTTCAGTCAATCTCCCTGTTCTGCTCCCCACTCTGACTCTGGTGAATCCTCTCACCACTCTATTCATCTGACCTACACCCTAGCACTTGTACACTTAAATAAATAAATCTTTTTTTTTAAAAAAGGAAAAAACCCCAATCTTTAAAAAAGAAAGAATTAAGAGATCAAGTTTCTAGCTCTAGTTCAGTTCACCAGCTCAGAATAAAAACATAACCTTGGGTAAGTCACCACATATCTGGGCATCACTTACTTCACTTGTAAAATGAGAGATCTCTAAGGGTATCTGAATTTCTTGAAATATGTAGCTATGAAACATTAACTTCTGTTGATCAGGCGATAGATGAGTTATAAACAGCAGTTTGTATTGCTATATATTGTTATAAACAAGAAGGTATTTATTTGGGAGATAAAATTCAATGAATGTTAGGAAGTTTCCCAAAGAAAGAATGATCTCTAGTTAAGGAGGGAAAAGAAATTCTTTGGCTAGTAGTTTTATTGAGCCACATTAAAAAATCACTTTCACCTAAAATCACATCATCTAGAAGAGGTTTAACATTAAGATGTAGGTACCGAGAACATTAAGCACTTGCCATAGCAGAAAAGAGTATCATAGCATTTATAAAATGCAAATGGATAAAAATCACTACAAGCTGCAATGTAACCTTAATTTACTATTCCAGTTATTAGTCCACTGTAAAAACTTCCCATTCTTAGCAGAAGAGTCATCCCACTGTAATATATTCATTCCTTAACTCACATTTTAGCTTTTACTATTTCTCTTTCCCAAAATGCCACTATCATTCAATAGACATCATTCAGTAGATGTATTCACACTGCCCATTATATATATATGCATGTTTCTCATTCAAGTTAAATGTATTCAAGTTAAATGCTCCTGATAAACATGTTTTTTTAATCATCTACTTTGTTTCAACAGAACATATTCTCAATAAATGTTTGTTGATAAAGAAAAATTCAAATCATCAATTTAATTAAAGAGTGCAAGATCTTGGAAATTAATTTCACATTTGCATTCTGACTCCATATTTTTATGTAAATATGCTTTGCTGTATTGAGGAAACAAAATTTTAAATGTTAAAAAACCCTCAAAAATTAATCATGAACAAGTAGTATTTAAGACATTTAAGAATCATCTTTACCAATTTACTTTCATTTCTCTTGTTTTAATTCTTCCTTCCATTGGAAATCTATAAATAAAAACATAAGGCAAACTTTTATTATTAAACTAAATGAAATATTTTAAAAATTATTCAAAATATGTTTAATTTCTGTACCTGATAGTTAGTCGATTTGGATCTTTATTCAAAGTATTCAATGTTTTCTTTTCATTTGTCCTTAACTGTACATCTAGAAATTCCTTACAGCTGGCTATCATTGTGACCTATAAAATTTTAGAATTTGTCCATTTAATTAAGTGCATTCTTTATTCCTTTCCTTTCATCTTTCTCTGATTTATTTTTCACGCTGCCCTGGGATATCATAGTTTATCATAATAGAGTTAAAAATTTGCTTTACACATTTTGGTTCTTTAAAGAGCATTCATTAAACAATTTCATTCATTCACTAACAAATGTTAACAAACATTTGCTGTATGCCTGACATTGTGCTAGATAACTGGTACTATACCAGTAAGATAAAGTTAATAAAGACTGACAAAATTTCAAATATTCAGCCAGGTGCCCAACACATTAAAAGTACTCAACAAAGGTACTCCTTTTACTATACTATTACTACTATCAAGTTATTATTCACCCTTCTATCTCAATTTAGGATAATTTTGGAACAGAAAGAATTCTTTAAATATTAAGAAATTTATATTTAAATTTAGACACCGTTTCTGTGAGATGACTTTGACCTGTGCTTTGGTTTCTCACATCTATAAAATGAAACTAATATCTATCTTAATCCTCTTACACAATTACTGAACTCAAAATCAGATGAGTTAATGTCAATATCAAAGATTTTCTACTATTGATTTCTTCTTGGTTAAGAAATAATACTATTGATAGTACAAATCTATTTTTCATCCATTTGTGTGAAATTTTTAGTTTAATCAACTTAGATTGTTTAATGTCATGGTTTAAATTTGAGAAGAAATATTTTCTTTTATAAATATCTTACTTCAAATTTATGTCTCCAGTAAAGGGAGAAAGAACCAATACAATTACCAAGTACCAACAATATGATTATGGTTCTATGCACTTCTGTAGCTGCAGTTGTCTCCCCTTATAGATATCTTTGTATGACTTGTTTTTACTCTTATTTTTCTCTACAATTAGTTCTCTTTTTTGAGGGGTGCAGGTTATCACCAAATACTATTTCTGCTATTACTATTACTCACATGCAAATGATTTACAGAGGGATTTTAAGCACATGGCACACATGTCCCCTATCCCACAGTCACGGCAATCTTTCCTAACGTACATGCCACATGGTCTTGGCATCATTTTCAATGGTTATACTTTGTAGCCACTGCCACAGTAATAGGCATTATCACTTAAGTTTATACTATTTGGGGTATGTATATTACATTCTTTAGCTCTCTTACAGAGACACAACAGAAATGTTTTCTAAAGAAGAATATTCTGTCTCAGGATCAAGGGCATATAAGGAGGAGATACAAGCACTATTAGAATTGCTTTCTTTTTATTCGTTTATCCTTAAATCACATAAGATATACAAATTAGTTGTTTTTCCAATTTCATTTTAAACTATATCATTATGTGTTTATTTTCTAGAGAAAATTTACCAGCTCCGATAAAGTTTCTTTTCCACTGATTGTACAAAATTTTTTCACTGTCTCAAATGTAATATAATACCAAGCCATCAATCTTCCTGCCTCTGTGGGAAAAGATGGAAAAGTAAATATGGACCCTCATCAGTTGAAACAACTAGCTTTTAAGATATTTTACATATATACACACATTCAATTGGTTCTATTTCTCTGGAAAACCATGATATCCATTAAAAGCTATTACATGTAGTGCCAAGAAAAATGGTGTATCGTCAGTGCAAAGATTTCATTCTATAGATATAAGTCTCACATTTACTGTTTGCACATGAGGTAATTCATATTACTAAATATATGCTGTGATCAGGTTGTATTAGAAGAGAAGAAAAGCTGAAAATTAAGAGCTATGTGTTTATCTTAAGAAGTTAGTAAAAGAACAGCAAAGTAAAACTAAAGAAAGCGAAGCGAGGTATAATAGAAATGAGTGAAATAGAAGTAACTATACCATAGAAAGGATTGGCAAAGTCAAAAGTTGATTCTTTAACAAGATTAAAAAATTAATAAAATTCTGAAAGGCCTGATTATAAAAGATTAGAGAAGGCACCAATTATAAACGACAAGTCAAAATATTTTCAATTTTCCTTGAAATTTACTATTTGACCTGTGGATCACTTAGTAGTGTACAAACTAAAAAAAAGTGAATTTTACTCAATGTAAACTTTTTAAAATAAAGAAACTGTAAGAACTTTTAAGTTGCTAAGAAAGCCCTTCCCTAGCTAGAAATTAAGATAACAAACTGTTTTCTTTCATTTAAAAAAGCTTTATTTAAAAAGTTACTAAATCTATTTACTATTTATTTTTGTATATAACAATGTTTCCCAAATCATGTTCTATAACATTAGTGTGCTATGCAACATTAATGAACATTCCAAAAAAATGTTTCTGTGGCAAACAGAATGAAAAAATCTTAAGTTAGACAATTTAGACTCTTCTTAATGCCTTTTTTTCTTAGAACCTTTAATATTGAATTCCATGAATCTCTTATAGAAGACAGAAAATGCAATTTTACTCTAAACTACTTTACTCTGGAATCTTTTTCCCCTCAGGACATTCAGTGAGATAAGATGGAACGAAGGTCTAAATTGATTTTCACTTATTGAAATATCAATCCCAAGGCAGCAGTTCTCAATTTTAAACTACAAAAGAAACATCTAGGAACAGTCTTAAAACTACAAATTCCCAGGTTTTACTCCTAAAAGTTGTATGTTTAACATAGGAACATCCTCAGTTGATTCTGACAGTAAGTAGTCAACCCAACAGCACTTTAAGACACATTAACCTAGGAAATGATAAGGAATATTTTCAGCTCTAAGATTGGATGATCTTTTTGGTGTCTGATGCTACCTAGATATGGAATGAAAGAGAAATCATAAAATATTTTATATTAGGTGTGTCAGAATGGTTATGCTACTGAGAATAATAGCCAAGTGCAGATATATTTTCCTATTCCTGGGCATTAGAATACAAAAACTGATACTAATAACAAAATGATTATATATTCATTATCCTATTTGATCATTGCAATACCCTGTAAGGTAAGTAGGAGATACAGATGAATAAACTAAGGCTCAGTGAACATAAGGTCACAGCTACCAATTTGTAGAACTGTGACTGAAATTCAGGTTTTTGGAATCCACACTCTTTATTTGCCTCAAAGTATTCCAGGTCAAATGAACTGTTACTTGCTTCTGGATGTCAAGTTTTATGTCATATATGTAAGTAAAATCTCCAACAGAAAATTGAGGGTTAAATTTTGTAGAAAAAGTAAGCGAAGAG
Source organism: Scalopus aquaticus (assembly GCA_004024925.1). Taxonomy (NCBI): domain Eukaryota; kingdom Metazoa; phylum Chordata; class Mammalia; order Eulipotyphla; family Talpidae; genus Scalopus; species Scalopus aquaticus. Next base: position 18,067 of record PVIJ01005531.1, on the reverse strand, counting down.
GATAAAAAATAAACAGTTAATTTACATAATGACTATAGCTGAAGCTATGAAGGTACATTATGTTTTCAAAGAAGTGATCATAAACTGGGAATAAAGATCCAAGGTCTGCAACTTTAAGAAGCAAAAAAGGTCAGAAAAAAGAGACTGAGCAAAGCAACATAGAGAAACAAAGGAGTAGAGCACTGAGGAATGGAAAATTAAATTATCCACTGAAAATGGCCAAATAAGAGAAAATACCATATAAATCATATATTAGTATGTTTAAAGGCAAAAAAAAATGGTATCAATTAATTCAAGAAAGGAAGGAATGATAGTGGGAATAAGACTCTTGAGAGTGGAAGTATCTAAGAATAAAGCAAATTACATTAGTAATTCTCATTCCCTCTCTAGTGACACAACCTAGAATACACAGAAAATAATTCTTACAAACAAAATTAGGTTTATCAGAATAAAGATCAGGGAAACAGGAAAAAAAATGTTATATCTAGGGCTGAATGTAGTAACTTATATTTTTAAACGTAACCTTATTTTAAATACAATTAAAAACATGATACAAAATCACACATTTCTTTATTATAGTTATAAGTAGAAAATATAAAAACACATTAAAAACTGAAAAGTATATATGTCAAATGATAAGTCAGATTCTGAATTTTCAAAACTCTTCTATACTTCCTGTTATAAAGTTTTCTTAAAAGGATTAATAAATCAGTATTTTTCTCCAAGAAACTTCTAATCATGAATGGTAAAAACTACAGAATATTTTTTCTCTCTCATATTATATTTAGAATATAATAGGGGGAAGAAGAGGGAGCAAGAAGACAAGGGGATGGGGGGAGAGAGAGAGAGAGAATGAATATACATGAATGAAATATTAAGGAACCATCCAGATAATCAATACTTGAATAATTAAAAACTGGCAAAAGATTATCTACAAGAGTTATGACAGGTTTGAAGCAATCCAAGGATTTCAGCATTTCAACCCCCTACTAAAAGTCATTAGAATCAGTGAATACAAATTCTGTGCCTATCATAAAGTTGTATAATTTTATAAACAGGACTATATCATGTTGTAAATTCATTATGCTAATAATGATGGTACCCTTTTAAGAACAGATCTCACAATTTAATTTTTCGACATTTAAATTTTAGCAGAACATATTTTCTTAGTCTTAAGTAAGCAATTCTTCCTTTACTAATAATAACAGAAAAATTACCAGTTGGTTTGAAATTAACATCGTCATCCATCTTTATTAAATCAAGAGATGATAAATCATTCAGATTCTTCAAACATAATTCTGTTCAATTATAGAAAACACATTTTAGTAAAATAAGGAAAATAGCACAAAATGGAGCTAATTAAGTATGTTCAAGTTGTATTACTGTATAATTGTTCTAAGAACTATTGTCCCTACTTAAGCGACAAAGTAAGATGGCAAAAAAGGATTTTCTAATAGTAACAATAATACAAATAATTAACACTCAGTAAGTGGTAAAATACATGTATTACTTGGAGCTTTAAAATAATGTATATGCATACAAATATTTAAATAGATTTTCCTTGCTATCTGAAAGTAGAGTGTTCCTGGTGGGTATGATTTGGTAGGTTATTTGTTGGCTCTGGGAATGCTCAAAAATTATTCCATCACATAAACGATTAACAAACTTTTTTCTTTTACTGGAATTGTCTCAATACAATGAAGAGATAGCAATTTCTAATTTTAATAAATGCTTAACAACCACTTAGTATTTTTAAGGATAGGTAATGAAATACTGAGTGGTTAACTGAAAAATAAAGCTGAGGCTTTATAGGGATACATCATTAGCACAGATTAGGAAAGGAAGCTGTGGACTTAGTCTTCCTAAAAGGGCTAGATAGCCTTTTCTCAATATGCCCAGGGTAGGTCTCTCCTAGTAACTGTCACCTTGATATAGGGAACAAGAGAGTGACTGAGATCCTGTGAGCCTATGGAGGCTATTACTTAAAAGAACGAGTCAAGGGCAGTGAGGGCCCTGAAGACTAGGAGAAGCTTCCTTTTTTGCCTAAGTCCTTAGCTCTTTCCTGATCAAAGATGAGATCTTCATATCCTAAGTTCTGTCCTTTTTCCTAATCAGAGAAGTAGTCACTGCACCCCCCTTTTATGACCGAGAATAATGTAGTTTAGGGGTCTCATTCAGTAGTAAATTTGTCAGTGAACATGTCTTCTCTCTATCTAAGAATCCCATCTTTACTCTCAGACCAAGGAAGAGGTAACCCAACTTGGTATCTACCATTTGTTAAGCCTCCCAGTTCTCTCCTTGACATCCCAGGTTCCAAAATGCTGGATAAATATCCCTGGTTCACTCCATTATCCTTTAATATTTACAGCCATGTAAATTCTCCACACATTACTGAACTAATTTTTCCTTTGCTATTCTACCTGATGCTGCTTTGATTACTTGTCCAACCCAAGAAGAACCCAGAGGGTTAAGAGATGATTTCCTTTACACAGTAACAAAGTCCATAATCAAGCTAGCATTATATTTTCAATTAAAATTAAGATAGAAAAGAAAAACAAACATTTTAAAAGACCAGTGTCATTTAAAAAATAAAAACAAACCAAATTAGCACATTATACAAGGGAAGACAGTCTGATAGAATAAATAGATTAAGGAAAAAGTATATAGACTAAGCTTTATTTGCTGGTGAAAAAGAAATAGTTCATATTTTTTCCTTCAAATCACAAGGTTATTTAAAAAAATCACAAGAGCCTTCTTACTTTCACAAGATTTTTCATTAAAATTTCAGGAATACAATTTTTTTTTTCATAAAGGAATACATCTAACCTTGTAATTTGGCTTCAATTCCATCTTTGTTCAATCCAGATACAAAACCTGCATGTTATGAAAATTTATTAGAAAAATTAAATTGAATGGACTTAATTCATCTTTATAAGCTCAGTTTATACCTTAAGGTAGAACAGTTTATAACTGGTAACTAGAAAGAGTTTAAATTAAACTTTAATTGGGAAAAATTTTACATTAAATCTTAGGTGGGAAAAACAATAGATTGATGACCTAAAGGAAGGCATAAACATCTATAGAAAATAAACAGTTATGAAATCCTATCAGTGTCAAATGACTGTCTTTTGCTTGCTTTATTGCGTAACAACAGTGACCAGGAACAGATGTATTTTTCTTCTTTGGAGATTTAAACTTTTTAAATCTATATACATTAGAATTATACTGTAATGAGTTACGTTTCAATCTGATATTCAACAATTTAAAGTATTTTTATTTTATAACCTGTATCACATAAAAGACCTTCCTAGAAGCAACACAACCAGATATGTGTTAGCTTCAGAAACAGGATAAAAATTCCAGTAGCAATAATAATGGTATATATACTTTGATTAGAATACCAGGTTAGATAAAATTCAAGACTTTTAAAGAACTGGCTTATTTTAAATAATTTTTGGCAGTTTTATTTTTATTTGAGTTGAACTTTTTCTAAAATTTCTGTTTTTAATAGTGCTAATTTTAAACCTTATTGAAAACTAGTAGTAAAATAAAGATTACTCATATTTGTCTATTCTTGCCTCTAAATATATTTGTGACTATTATCACTTTTTGTTTCTGTTATCTATTAGTTTCTGTAATCAATTCTGTGACTTAATAGTATAAATATAGACCCAACAGACTTGAAAAAATTACTACTTTTACAAACCATAATGGGATGGATTTTTCAAGGCTCTGATATAAAGCAAGGTTGACCGTATCCATTCCAAAGCAACATTCACATCTGTGATAGTACGCAACACTATCTCTGCATTTAAATGCTCAATAAGATGTCTGTGCAAACTAATGAAAAAAAACTTTGCATTAGTGATATGTATTTCAATGCCATAACTTTTTAAACTTCAATAATATATAAAATAATTTGATAATTAAATAATATATTCATTGCTACTTTAATAATTCATGAGAGATAACTTAATTTTCAAATATATAAGACAAAACCTTAGAACATCAGTTCAACTTTTAAAAGATTACAGATTTCTCTCAACTCCACAGCTCCAAAAGACAGGCTATTGCTTTAAAAGTGGTTGGGGAGTGAGAAAGTGCAGTTAAATAGCGGCAGAGTAAAGATTCTTAGTTGACCTCCTCCACATGTGCACAACCAAATTGCAAGAAAACAAAGTTAATAACATCTGAAAGAGAAATAGATGACCATCACTTACATCAAAAACAATGGCGCAGCAAAAGAAGGTAGGACTAACTAAACTGTTTGCAGCAATACCAGGGCAGTACAAATCACCAGAAGGTTGCTGTATGGAGATCCTCTGCTGTTGTTAACTCAGGGGCACATTACAAAGATTATACAACATGATCAAGTAGGATTTATTCCAGGGAAGAATGGATGGTTTAATATATATGTCGATTTCAATGTAACATATATCAACAAGAGTAAAGATAAAAATCATATGATAGCAATAGATGCAGAGAGAGCACTGGATAAAACTCAGCACCCACTTTATGACAAAAGCTAAACAAGAAGGGACTAGATGGAACCTGCCTAAATATTACAAATCTACAGTCAACAAAATAATGGTGAAAAACTGAAAGCTTTTCCTTTAAGGTTCCAGGGACAAAATAAGGATGCCCACTGCCACCATTTCTGTTTATTTTTGAAAAAATAAGTGAAACTATCCTTATTCACAGATGCTATGACACTCTATATAGAAAACCAGAAAGATTCCACCAACAAAACTACTAAAAACAATAAGTGAATACACCAAAAGGGCAAAATCAACATACAAAATTATTACATTTTTATGAACAAAGAATAATTTCATACATAATTGCCTTAAAAAAGAATAAAATACTTAAGAAAAGAATTAGCTTAACCAAGAAGGTAAAGAACTCATACAATGTAAACTACAAAATTTTATTAACGGATTTAGATCACCACATAAGGACATTGAAAGATATTCCATTATCACAAATAGGGAGAATCAAAATAGTCAAAATGACAGTTCTACCAAAAGTGATATATATTTATAGTAATCCCTATCAAAATACTAATGGTATTCCTCATAGAAATTAAACAAAAAATATTTAAATTTATATGGAACTATGAAAGACCTCAAATACCAAAATCAATACTGAGAAAAAAGCAGAGAAAAGAAACATCACATTAACTGATTTTATACTATAAACTGGTATATGCCAATATGGTATTGGCATAAAAAGGCACACTAACCAAGGGAACAGAATGGAAAGTCCAGAAATGAATTCATATCTTTATCAATACTTAATTTATGATAAAGGAGCCATGACCACACAATGGGGTAAGGAGAGTCTCCAACAAATAGTGCTGGGAAAACAGAACAGTCACTTGCAAAAGAGTGAAGTTGGATGACTCTAAACCCATACACAAAAATAAATTCTAAATGATTAAAGACAGATGTAAGACCTACAACAACAATAAATGGGAGAAAACATTGACAATACATTTCATGACATAAATGACAAATTTTTTTTGGAGACTTTACCTGTAAGTCCAGGGAAATAAAAGCAAAAATAAACAATTTTTGTGGATTACCTCAAATTAAAAAACGTTTAACATAGGAAAGAAAATATTTACACATTATACAACAAGGGGTTAATATACAAGACATCTAAAAATGGTAGTCAATGAAACCTTACAAAAACAAATAAGCCTATTAATAAATAAATAAGTTATTGATAAATAAATAGCAGATCTGAGGAAGCAATTCACCAGACAGGATATCCAGAAGACCAGTAGACACATGGGAAAATATTCAGCATTGTTTTTAATAAGGAGGATTAAATGATACCTCATTATTATTTTGACCCACATCTTCCTCACTAAAAATGATAATTAACCTTTTTTCTTGCAAATCAAAACCACAGTGATATATTACCACACACTCAAGAGAGTGGCACATATTAAAAAGATACCCAAACAACAAAAAGTAGAGAGGATATGGACAAAGAAGAACTCTATTAGACTGTTGGTGTGAAGGTAAACTGTTGTACCCATTTTGTAAAATGATATGAATTTACCTAAAAATGGAAATATCATATGACCCAGTAATCCCATTCTTGGGTACCAACCCAAAGAACATGAAACCTACAACTCAAAAAACCATATGCTCTAAATGTTTCCTGCAGCATTATTTACTACAGTTAGGACACAGAAACAATCTAAGTGCTCAATGATCGAGGACTGGATTGAGGAGATTTGGCATATCCACACAATGGAAAATTATCTAGCCATAGATAAAGGTTGCCATTTACAACAAAATGAAATGAGTTCAAGGGGATTATGCATAGTAAAGCAAGTCAGAATGACAAAGACAAATACTGGCTATTTAGACAGCAAATGACTCAACAACACAAAATATCTATAAAAACTAGCAGATAGTAATAAATGAAATAAGGTTTCTAATGTGGGGGGATCAAATAAAAATAAAGAAAAATTATCTATATCTGCATATATACATACAAATACACATATAAATGAAACAAATAAAGGGTAGGCAGTGAATTATATCCTATTTTCTTAGAGTACATAATCAAATACTTTACTGAAAGATCCCAGTTGCCTACCTATCTGCTACTAAACAAATTTTTTAAATGTAAAAAGATGTGAAAATCATATACTCCCTACTATTACTAATTTGACTATTTATACTAAGAATACATGCTAAGAAACATTGCAGAATAAAATGACTATTCTTTTTTCAAATCTTAAATTTCTTAAAGGACACCAACTTTCTAGTTAAATTATTATAAATTTCAAGAAAAATGGCCTCAGAAAATCCCTAACCAAATCTCTTTTAATATATCAAAAGGAAATATATAGGTTATATTAACATTATCTTTTTATAATACATTATTACCTGCTTTCTACAGTGTCACTGCAAGCTAACATCTGAATGTACTTCTCTCTTGTACTTAATCGAGTCATAATAACTGCAGTAGCTGTAGTGTCAAACTGGAAACACAGACACAGAGATGTTTAGTAAAGAACAACTGCTGATACCAACCCTCTTCACTAACTCAAGACTTACATTAAATAGTTCCCTTGTCTTAAGCAACAGGTCAAAAATGCAACTTAATGCTTCTGAAATGGAACGTTAACTGAAAATTTAATTGAAAAATCTTTCAAGAGTATAGACATAAATATTTGGTTTCAGTGTACAATACTTTTGGCAGTGGCAGAATCAAAAATAATTGGATTAAAAATGTAAGATTTAGTGTAGTTTACATGTAATTTAATTTATCAAATAAAAACTATAGATTTGTATAACAGTATTTTGACATTCTTTGAAAAGATATCTTCCTAAAGGTTCCCTTAGTACTAATGTATGACCTTTGCTTTCAAGTATTTTTCAGAGTAGGCCATGCTTTTTAACATGTGTTAGGTGATTTTTAATTGTCACAATATCTGCAGACCCCTATGGGCATTTTGTGCTAGGACTCAGGGATACTACATGTTCTGCAATGCATGACAATCCAATACAATGAAACACTGTCCCAAATAAAATGCTAACAGCATCCTCACTCAGAATAAAAAACAAAAATAAAAAATCTTAAAACCAGAAAAATCTTTAATATCAACACCTTCATAAACCCTACCTTTCATCAACCAATGGTGAATGACTTAGAGGGAGGAGGGGAGTCTACCTCTTTTGGTAACACTTTTTTACTTCCTCCATTAAAGTAGATTTTTCTCAGTTACATTTATTTTTAAACCTAATCTAAATGGAAAATATTAATAATTAATAAGATACTAATGTTAATAAAAGGACCAAAAAATACACACAAAGGGTTTTCTGGTTTTTACCATGTCTTTAAAATTATAGAAAGAAAAATTACAAAAAGTAAAATATCATCACTTACTTGAGGTCGACCAGCTCTACCAATCATCTGCAGAATATCTGTTTCACTGTATTCTTCAAACATTCCTCCAGCATAATGCATTGTAGATTTTATAACTACTAGATGAGCAGGCAAATTTACTCCCATAGCTAAAGTGCTGGTAGTAACTGCACCAAATTAAGAAATATTACTTTCAAGTCATACAACTTTACTGTTTCAGATCAACATTTTCTTATAAAAGCTATATTCTAATAAATAAAAACTCACATATAGGCAATTTTTAAAAAGAATGTCACAATATAAAATAAAACACCCTAAAACCAAAAATCTATTGAGTTCTTACTTTTCAAATTACACTACAGACAGTAACATAATAAAGAACTAAAACTGCCAGAATTACTGTACCACATATGTGCATTGGTAATTACATATTTTTTTTAGATTTTTGGAAGAAAAGCAAAATTAAATTAGGAAACTTGAGGGGTTTTTCTTTCTTTTTTTTCCTAAAAAAAAAAAAAGTTGTTTCCCAAAGTATCTTTAATCCACAAGAATATGTTTTACTTACAAAGAACTGGTAGATCTCCGACAGTAAAAGCTTCTTCAACTAGTTTTCTATCTGATAACTCCATACCAGCATGATGAAAAGCAACACCATATATTAAGATATCTGTAATAGAAACAAATCATCTATTATGCATTATTAAAATTTCATCAATAACTATGTCTACACCAAAATTTCATTTAAAATGCTGTTCAAAAATTATCTGTAAACCTACCTCTCAGTTTTGTATCTCTTATAGAATTTGCACACTTTTGTAATCTGTTTAAAAATACCAAAAAATTAATGAGTTACTCCCATTAACGTCAAAATCTCTTAGTTTATTAATAATTTTGAGGCTATTAAAATAAATTTTTTTCCATAATATCACTATTTGAAAACCATCTTTAAGCCATATAGAATATCTAATTTTTCGTGATGAGTCTGGACAATTAGCCAGGCATCATTTTATATAGGGTATTACAGGCCATATTAAGAAATTAGGATGTTATCATATTGACAATAAGAAACTATTAAAGAATTTTAGGCTGAAAACTGACACATTTAGATCTCCAATTTTAAATAATCACTCTGCTATGTAGGTAATAAAGTGGGATAAGAGTGTAGGGATCAGATAAAAAGCAAGAGATTAATAGTGACTTGAATTAGGGACCTGGCAGTGGTGATGAGGACAAAATGATATATTTGAGATACACTCAGAAGTAAGAATAAACAGGATTTGTAATTGATTGCCTACAGGGAAGACTGCTGAGGGAAATGGTAATAATAGGTCTCAGTCATGAGCAACTAAGAGATGTTGGAGATGTCAATTAGGCAGATGTACTACAGATCTGGTGCACAGAAGTGTGGTTTGGAGCAATAAATTTGGGTATTCACAAACACATATAAATATGTGTACATATATTCTTTGAACCCATATGATATACACAAATACCTAGGAGTATGGAAAAAGACCTTGGATAAAGCCCCTAGGATCTTAACATTCAAGAGTTGGGTAGAAGAGTGAAAAGGGGACTGAGAAAGAGCGGAAGCACAGTGTCTAGGGCTTTGAATAAAGTGGGAGTGGTCAAATACGTTAGTGGCGCCAGAGAAATCAATTATCAAGCTCAGGTTTAGTGAAAGATTAACAACAAACGGGATTCAAGGTGGGTAAAAACACAAAGACAATAAACAGAACAGTCTTTCAAGAAATCAGGCTATGAAATAAAGAAGATAGATCACAATTGCACTGATTCATTATCTCACTCAGTCCTCCAATTACTGTTAATGCTTATTTTACAAATTATAAAAGTGATACTTGAAGGTGAAGGAATTTGAAAAGGTTAAGGAATAAATCCAATTTCCTCATCACATCTAGATGATGCCTTAGAGTCTTTCTACTTCAAGAAAAAAATTTAAAAATATACCTTTGTTTTTGTTCCACAGTCATAATAAATTTAGCATCTTTCACAAGAACTAAAGAAGCCTGTTGCACACCTTTTCTTGTTGCACAAAACTGAAAGTGAGTGAATAATTTCTGTATTAATCATATTAAAAATGGAACATTACACTAAAAACAGAGAAAGCAACCAACAATCCATACCACAAGTGTGGGTTTCTGATCAGAATATGTTTGTATAATACTGGCAATTTTGTAGTTGAGGGTTAAATCAAACTTAAATTCACTTTGGTTACTACTGCAGGGAAATCCAAGGACCACTTTCCGAAGTTTCACAGGTCTATGGCTCTCATCCATTTTCAAACATACAGCAGGTCTTTCACCATCTGAAAGCCACTCTGCAATCTTTAAATAATAGAAACATTAAAAATTTTTCTAGTAAAGTTTTAGGACTAAAAATAACCTAGTTTGAAAGCACTTTTAAGTCAAAGTTGAAAAATTTTTAATCAAGTAGTCTTTTCAACATTACATATCCCACAAACATGATTTTATTAATAAATTGATACTGATATTATTAACAGCAGCATTTCAAGATCATACCCACTTTTTCTATGGTAAACTTCCAATTAATTATTGTAATTTTATTTTATTTTCCTTTCATGATCCAAAGTAAAATTAAAATTGATTTTGGTAGAGAAATTGAATTTCTTATCATCACTGCCTTCTTTGCTACTTTTCAGAAGTATACCTAGAAATGACTGAAACTTCTTTTGCATTGTCCTAAATACTAGCTAAAGAGTCGCAAAGAAATGAATGGTTTAGACTGGCAAGAGTTGGCAACTTTTAAACAAAGAATGAATAGAGATGGCAGTGCTAAAAACACAGTTCAGACTAATGCTAGAATCATCAGGTACTTTCTAGAGCTGTAGTGAGCAATCCTGATCTTCACACAGCCAGCTTAGTGATCAAGCTTCATGACCTGAGGTCACACTGACTACAGCTTTGACAGGAAGATGAATTAATGAGTTTCTATTTGCAAGGGAAAGAAATATTAAAATGTTTCTACCCATACATCAGAAGGACAAACACTGGGTTTTTATTGTTTTATATAAATTTTTTCTTTACTATCCTTTAATATGAAAAAAAAGTTTTTTTCAGATCAAGAAAGAGATTTAATTGTGCCAATTTAAAAATAGAAATGAATTTCCCTCTGGATTAGAAATATAACATTTATTTGTGAAAAGAATTTCTAAGCAATAGTTGGGAAAAGGTCCTATTATTTTAAGTTGCGAAGTAAACAGGAGTGAGAAAATATAATGAAATTTTACTATTTTTCAAGAAGTTTGTCAAAAAAAGAAAAAATAAGACATTTATTCATTATAGAAAGCATACTGCCTACAATTATTTCTTTACATGTCTATATACCTCATGTACCTTATTGTCCTTCTCAAGGGCAGGAATATATACTTTTATTTTTCATCTACCATTACGCTTAACACAATGCCAGGCACACAGAGTTGGAGGCTGCAGGTGGTAGTCATCTAAGTGATTATTTTTATTGACCACCATACTCTGCTATGTAACCAGAGTCAGGGGGTTAGAACAATAATAACATATTATATATTATTCAGGTTATTAAGAGGTGGCTAAAACCCACAGAACTAATACTTTTAGATACTAGCAAGCAATAGCTATGAACCAAAAAGGTCTTACCCAACCAGATTAACCAAATTTTATGGCTTTCATACCGCCATACTTGTGAGATCTAAACCATAACTTTTTACAAAATATTTTCCTATTAAATTGGTTAAGTGATTAAAAAACAAAATCACTTTTCTCTAAGATTAAAACGACTATACGTTTCACTAGTCACAAAAAAATTTGATAAACTAAAATTCTAACTTACATCCTCAGCATTTGGAATTGTTGCAGATACAGCTACAAATCTCATTGGAATAACAGTGCCTGTATTTTCTAAAGTATGAGATAAAGACTGTACAGTTTTCATTCTGCTGACTACAACCTCAAGAGTTGGACCACGATTTTCATCTTTTATAATATGTACCTAAGAAAAAAAATCAAGAAAGAATCATTAGCTATAAAAATAAAAATCTATTTCACCAATTAAAGTGTGTAATAGGGCCTCCCTGGTGGTACAGAGCTGTGGCGCTGTTGGCGGCTGCAGCACGAGTTCCATGCCTGGCTGGGAGATTCCCACAAGGTGCAGCCAAGCTCTCCTGTCTGGCCTGCTGCACCCCTCAGCAGCGTATTTCCATCGATCTGCCTGTTCTTCTCCCCATTCTGTCTCTGGTGAGCCCTCTCACCGCCCCACACCTCTGGCTTGCACCCCAGTTTGTATGCATGAATAAATAAATCTTAAAAAAAATTAAATAAAATGTGTAATAATATTAACACTTCCTTGAGACAAGAGCATTTTACCTTTGAAGGGACAAAACAAACAATGTTGTTCAAAATGCTTGTTTCTTTCTATCCATTCTAATCATCTTTTTATGTTTATCTCTGAAAATGAAAAATGTAATTCAGTTACCTCATCAATGAGAAACAGTCGAACCAACTGGACCAAGGAATTGTCTCTCCATTTCCTAGTCATGCTATCCCATTTTTCCTACAGAAAAAAGTACAGTGGTTTAACAATATAATGAATTATAAATATTATTAAGATTTCAATGAAATGTTAATATAACACATTACAGATGAGCAATATTTCAGAAGTATTTTAAAAGTATTCTGAAAAATATTTAAAGATTAAAAATTTAAAAGATTTTGACAGTTTTACACGTGTTTTAAAAGTGGACCCTCTATTTTAAGTTAAACCAAAAGTATTTAAAATTACAGTCTAACTACTACTTTTAAAGCTCTACCAAGGTCCCCTTCTATAACATATAATTGTTGGGTAAAAGACTACAAGTAATAAGTATGTGCAAATTATCCACAATAACATATTACCTATTTAAATCTTTTGCCTATTTTTCCTGTTGTTTGTCTTTTATTTATAAGTATTCTTTATGTACCCTGAATACTAGTCTCTTATGTCTGATTGTTCATTTACCTTGCAAATATATCCTTCTATATTCTTCTAAAATTCTTATTTTAACTTTTTTCCTGGTGAAGAGAAACAGATATTTTCTAGTAAACCAAGGAAATAATAAAGTATAAATAACACCTACTGGAGTTGTCATAATAATATGGGCATGCTGAATCTCAAATAGATCATCCATTACTGTATCTCCAGTGAGTTCTTTGCAATTCAATCCTATTGGTCCAAATTTTCCTTTCCAGTCATCAAAACGCTGACTACACAGGGCCTTTATTGGTGCCACTATAACAATATAAGGTATTTATTTTCAATATCAGTGTAATATAAAATTATTTACACAAACATCAGTTAATAAAGTTTGAATAACAATACATCTTCAGGTACTATCTAATGTTGATAAAAATGTAAAATTAACATTATAAACATTTTACTTAGTGAAATAGAGATGATAATCACCAAGCAGAACTAAAGTTAGGGGAGAAAAGTGTTTACTCAAGAATTGCAACTAACAGTAAAGTGAGGCAAGGCAAGAAACTAATGCTTTTCATTATAAACCCTTTGGAATCACTTACAAAGTGATTTTTTAAAAGACATATGCAAACATAATTTCAGAAAATTTTTTTTAAATACACACCTAAGAAAGGAGAGGTTCCTATAACTATAAAATGTTTTGTTAATCTTGTCTGTCCTTTTAAAAATAAAAATGTAAAGACCAAATTCTAATTCAATTATTACTTTTTAATTATAACTCTGGAATTTAATGTAATAGACGAGACCAAATGTGATATGTCTTTATTTAAAAAAATAGGAAAACCAGGTAATAATTCTTATGGCTTAAACTTGAATTTATTTTTTATATTCACCTCAATGATTTTTCCTTATTATAATCATCACACTTACAATATATAAATACTTACTGTAAACAATTTTAATGTTTGACCAGGGTAATGGTACTTCCATTAACAGTCTTGTTATAGCTAATTCAAACACTACTGTTTTCCCAGAACCAGTTGGAGCACAAATCACAAAATTCTTATCTGTGTAAAGAAGCTAAAAAATAATATTTAATCAACTATAGAATATACGGTTTCTCACACACATTCTCAACTTGTTAGAAAGAATGTTTTAGGGAGAATCTATGGAATACTAGTTCAAACATTTTTACCTCTAAAATTATAACCTTATTCTAGATCTACCACACTCAATAAATAACGCTATTAATAATTTGTCAATTCTGTTTGTCAAGTGATATGCTAGACCCAGAAGAAAATAATTTCTTCCAGAGAAATTTTTATAAATCTAACAAATACAAATCAACCACCTATGAAAATCACATCTGTTAATTTAACAAACATTTTTAGTCCCTACTATGTACCAGTCACTGAGTATGACACTGAGGATATAAAGACGAATCTGATCCTGTCCCTGTCCTTAGAGAGCACACAATCTATAATACTAAGAAGAAGAAGATAGTTACAATAAAATACTTACATCATCAAAGGCTTTGGACTGTATATAGTTGAAATATGGGAATTCTTTGAAAATACTTCTAAATTTTGTGGCTTAGAATAACATTAAGGAGTCAAATATTTCATTATTTTAAACATGGGATACCTTCAATTTTAAAATTAAGTTAAATTAATATTCACTTTGACAACACTTAATAAGACTTTTATACTTGGTATTTTGGCATCATACATCATAAGATACTCTTCCTGGTCAAGTTTTCCTTCAGAACTGAAGAAAAGATAAAGAGTTTTCTAGACAAACAGAAGCTGAAGTCCATTATCACTGGACTGGCCTTATAAGAAATGCTAGCTGGAGCTCTTCAAGATGAAATGAAAGAGGCAAACAGACAAATACATAAATTCAGAATACCCTAATATTGTAATGGTGGTGATTAACCACTTATAACTCTAGTTAGTATGAAAGTTAAAAGGCAAATATCTTAAGAATAGGTACACAATAATTTGTTGATAGATACACAATATAAAAATATAAATTGTGACATCAAAAAATAAAACATGGAGTAGGGAGTTTTATACAATTATAAAATTGTAGAGCTTGTTTATTCATCCAAAGTTATCAGTAAAAGACAGTTACGTTTGCATACATGCTTCATGTAAGTACAAAGCAAAACCCTACAGTAGATAAACAACAGATAGAGGAATCAAACCATTTCACTGTAGAAAATCATCACATCACAAAAGAAAAGAGCAACAGATGAAGAAAGGAGAAAAGGAAATATAAAGTCAGAAAACAATAAAATGTCAATAGCTTTTATCAATAAATAACTTTTCAAATGCAAATGGGCTAAATTCTCCAATCAAACGATATAAAGTGACTGAATGGATTAAAAAAACAAAACCCAACTATATGTTGTTTATAAGAGAATAATTTCAGCTAAGGACACAAATAGGCTCACAGTGAAGGGATGGAGAAAGGTATTCTAGGCAAATGGAAATCAAAAGAAAGCAGTGATGGTCACATTTATAATCAGACTGCTTAGACTGTTCTCCCCCTCTCACCACCCCATTTCACTTCCTTCTATTTAATTCTAATCTGGAGCCCCAAGCACAGTATTCCAAATTTCATCTCCTTTAATCTGTTCCACTTTCTTTATTTTGCATAGTACTCATCACCTTCTGAAATACTATGACTCCTTGATAGGCTGCTACAATTGTTCAGATCTATTCACTTCTCCACTCCCAATCCAAGAATGCTAACTCAAAAGCAAAGGCTGTTTTCTTGACTGACATATCAAATACCCAAAATAGTGCCCAGAACGCAGTAAGCACTCAGTTAATACAGGTCTGAATTTATTAAGCCAGGCAGATAATTTGTAAATCTTTCATTTTCTTTTCAGTTATGCAGATTGTCAAAATATTTGTCCAAACAAAACTGTGATTTTGAGTTTAGCAATCCATCAGTTTCTGAAGGAATCTCATTTTTTCCTTCAAAATATCTCTTCCAATAAAATATTTATTTGTAACAATTCCACAAATAGTCAGCATGCTGTTTATTCTCTCATTAGGTAGTTCCTTATCAATTTACATTCACAAGAAGGAATCTTTGATCTAGAGTAGATGTAGTATCAGTTTGCTAGCTCTTAAGGAAATGCAACTACTAACATTTATCACTACAAACACTTGCCACTAAGTTTTCCTTTCATTCAGTAACCTCTCAGCAGTGTCTGCAGTGTATGTCTTAACAGGGAGAAAAGTGTCTGCAGAACTGAAAATGGTAAGAGTACTGTGGTAGGATAAATCTGATCAAACCTCTATTGTCCTGAGGATTCAAATACTGTAACATTGGAAAAGAATCAGAAAATAAGTTGTCCAAGCAACTCCAAAGCTCTCAAATAATCATGAATAGCATGCAGTCCTCCACTTTAATTATATACTTGTAAACAATATAGTGTAGCAGTTAAGTGAGTTTGGCAGCAAATGAACTTTTGGGGCAATAAATCAAGGCACCCAACAAAGAAACCTAAACAACTACTTCAGTTGTAAAAACTGCATGAAAATCTTTAAAACTCTTAAAAGGTTATGTCATATTATAGCAAATTTCAGTAAAGGATAAGAATAATTTCCCATCATATCAATAATGAAACTAACTTAAACTGTGTACTACTGCCCTATTTCCTGTATTCCCAGCCTATTCAGATCACCATAGAGAAGGAAGTGCAGCAGGATTGAGACACATGCTCAACAGAAGCACTAGAGGCTGGCTATATCCTAAGTTTTTATATTATTATGATTAACTCTCCTATTGTCTTTTCTATCACTCTACATAGGAGGCAACTTTTCAAGAGTAGTCAGGCAAGTATTTTCTAACCATGCTGCAGAATTATCTCAGTCTGCAGAGTATCTAGGATGAGAATCTTTGTTCCCCTAAATTTCTCTAGCTCAACTGCCCAATATCTGGAATTCTGGAGCCTTCCCCAGCTTTTCAGTCACTAATTGTATACTCCTAAAGCACAGTTTTGATGACATAACTTGACTTGCTCAAAAATATTACATGATTTCCCCTCATTGCCTATGACACATATTAAAAATAAAGACACAAAAACTCTAGACTTTGGTATTCATGACATTAAATAATCTAATCCCAAAAAAGCTACCTCATACTATTTCCTGTTATTCTTGTAATCATGTCTTTTCTATTAGCCAAACTGGAACACTTATTTTGCACTTTTTTACCCTCATTCCTGTTCATGGTTACTCTTGCCAAAACAACTTCTTACTTCATCTGCCTTTCAATGCATTTGGAGGTAAGATAAATAAGGCATGGTCCTTGACTTCAAGGATTTTATAGGTTATAGGGAAATGGTCACAAAAAACAGCTGATGTTTTATAATAAAATTAAGTACACCGCTATAAAAACACAGGGCATCAATGTAGGAAAAAGGATGTGACCTCTAAAACACATATATGCACTCAAAATACTGACACTGGAAATGCAAAGACATGTAAATTGGATCATATTTATAAAACTTCAAATTAGATTCTTTCAAAAAATATTAGATTTGTAAAAATTTCCTCAATCTAGAGAATGTCCAAGTTGCATTCATTAACCCCACCTATATTTCTCCCAATACAGTTGTCCTTACCAACATGTAAAAAATTATCTATGTGAATTTATAAGTAAATATGCTCAGAGTTCACGAACAATACAAATCTCACTTGTCTACTTATCTTGTCAGAAAGTATTAACAAGCAGTTCACAAACTGGCACTAGTTTGCAGACTAAACTTGGAGTAGCATTGACTACCACAAACATTGCATGTCTTACATGACCCAAAAGATCCACTTTCCTTCTTTGTCAATCAAAATAAACAGAACACGGGCCTCCCTGTTAGCACAAAGGATTAAGTTTTAGTACTATGAAGCTGTCCAGAGCCACTGCAGCACGTGTTCTGATCCCGGGCCAGGGAGCTTCCCACATGGCGCAGCAGACTTCTGTCTCACCCGCTGCTCCTCTCAGCAGTGTATTTCAGTCAATCTGCCTCTTCTGCTCCCCACTCTGTCTCTGGTGAATCCTCCTACCGCCCCCGGCCCCCCCAACTCTGGCCTATACCCCAGCTTGTATGCATAATAAATCTTTAAAAAAAAAACAACATGGGGCCTCCCCGGTGGCACAGTGGTTAAGCGCTGCGCTGTGGAGCTGTCGGCAGTGGCGA
>PVIJ01005530.1:82903-102648 GCA_004024925.1 Scalopus aquaticus | reverse complement strand
CTCCCTCCCTCCTCCCCTCCCTCCCTCGCCTCAACTGCATCTGCACTTGCTCCATAGGATTGTCCCCAGTTGATAGCCGCTGTCCTGCTCAGAGGTACCTGGGATTTACCCTGGTCCATACCCAATGACTAGTGGGGTCTTTAAAGACACAACCTTTTGACTTCAGGTGATCCAAATCCTACCGTGTGGCATGCCTCCAGCACTTACTATGATCATACTGAGTCTTGACTCCTGGAACAATATTCTTGGTTAGCTTCTTCCCCTGCCCATCTTTACTCCCTTCAATAAATCCCTGAGAGCCAATGTCTTTCATAAGAATTTCCATCTCAGGCTCAGCTTTTAAAGTGACCAAACTACATTTTTCGTTAATTGGATTTCATTTTCTATTAATGTGAGATATAATCAGATATATATGGATATCATGCTTATTATTATGAAATGTCCCTTTCTACCTACGGTAATGCTTCCTGCCTTAAAATCCATTATGTCTGATTTTGATGTAATTACATAAAGTTTATTTTAGTTACAATTTGCTGCATTTTTTTTTTTTTTGCTTTTGCTTGACTATCCAACTTTTGTTGTATTCTTATATTTAACTTTTTACCACTTGGAAACAGTTTATAATTGGCAGCACCTTTCCATTCTAACATGCTTGGGAAAAAATTAATAAATATTATCAATTTAATTAATCATTGATGTATTTGTGTTTAAATAGTACTTTAATGTTTTATTATATTTATCCCATTTCATCTAGGCTTCCCTTGTCTCTCCTGTTTCTTTTGTGTTTATCAAAATTGTTTTGTTACAATATTTTTCTCCTCTATTAACTTTTAACTTACATATTCATTCATTAAGTTTAAAAAATTTATTTTGCCTTTTAGATAGCTCACTTCCTAAGTATATTAGCATTTCTAGATAATGCATGGCTATTAAAATGCTTTAAACATTGATATTTTAATTCCAATTATCCCAGTTCCACTTTTATATTACTCTTGTCGTTTATTGTGATAAAATGCCACATGCGTTATGATGATTGATATTTATAGTCACTACTTATTGGGATGTATTCATATTTTTTTCTACTTACATTTTTATCCTTTCTTCTCTGCACATCTGTTGTTACCTATGAAATGATACTTCTTCTGCTTAAGAAAATTTTTACCTTCCCCTTAAATGAGATTCTATTGGCATCAAATCTTTTTTTTTTATTTATACATACAAGTTGGGGTACAGGCCAGAGGCGCGGGGCGGCGAGAGGGCTCACCAGAGACAGAATGGGCAGCAGAACGGGCAGATCAGAAATACACCGCCGAGGGGAGCAGCGGGCAAGGCAGGAGAGGTCTGCCTCGCCATGTGGGACTCTCCCCGGCCGGGTGTCGAACTCGCGTCACGATGTAGAACTCGCGTCGCCGCTGCCAACAGCTCCACAGCGCAGCCCCCAACCGCTGCGCCACTGGGGAGGCCCCATTATCAAATCTTTTCAGTTTGGCTTTGCTTATAAGAAAAATTATTTTACCCTCATTTTTGATAGATATTTTAATTAGCACAGCACTAAAAGTTATCATGTCAGTCTCTTTTTTTTTTTTTCAAGTTTTGCTGATGAAGTATGTTAAGAATTCTAGAATTGTTCCTAGGAAAACATTTTTTTTTCTCTTGCTGTTTCCAAGATTTTCCTTTTGTTATTACTTTTCATCAATTTTACCAGAATGTGCCCAAGTGTAGTTTCTTTATGTTCAGCCTGTTTAGATTTCATAATATCTCTTGAACTTGTGACAATATCTTTCATCAGTTTTGAATAACATTTAGCCTTTATTTAGGTCTTTCTTCCAGTCCTAAAGGTCCGTATCCTAATATATAGTCCTAGAATATTTATGTATTAGATATGTTACTCTCTTTTTATTTTCTATCTTTATTGGCAATTTTTTACTGGATTATCTTTCAGAATCACTAATCCTCTCTCTTGTATCTCTTTGGTAGCCAGTGAGTATAGAAGCTGATCACATAATACAGTCAGGGACTTTACTATTTACTAACTTGGTCTTCTCATTTGTATTATTTCTAGTATACATTCCTTCAGGACTTTGAACAAAATGCCTAGAAGGTTTAATGTAGTCTTGCTTGCTTGCTAGACTTTGCTAGACTTCATTTTAATCTCCAAACAGCACTGTAATTCTCTGCCTTTAAGCATCTGTCTGCTTTTGGTTCCTGAGCCTTTCCACCCACACTGCATATGCATTAACTAATGAGTCAAAAGGGAAAGCTGCCAAGAATAACACACTTATCTAATTCCCTTCTCTTAGGAATCCCGGGTCTCCTAGTTTGGGTTGCCTTGATAGTTTCCTGGTGTATTCCAACAGTTTTTCCATTTTATCCAGCTTTTATTTTTGCTTTCAGTCAGAGGGTGGTTTGCTATTACACAAACTCTCTCTTCCTAGCTGAAAGTATGAAGTTCTAGATGTTTTTGTAAGTTTACATTCATGGTAACTCCTCCATAAAACTTTCTCCATATCATCTCTTCAGAAATAATCCTTTCTCTACTAAATTCCTACGAATGTAGTGGTTAATAGGATAGAATCTAGAGCCATTTGAATCAATCTCCACCTTTAACTTGGACAAGTTATCTAACTTCCTTTAGCCTCAGTTTTCTCATTTAGAAGATGGATATAGTATTTTTACTAAAGTCACAGTGTTGTTTAAATATTCTATTTTATAAAAAATATAAAATGCACAGTAAGCATTATGTAAGTTTTAAATATTGTTAGTAAAATAGCATGATGGCACCGTTCATTAAATACTCTGCTATGCACCTTATAAAATTTCACATTCTCTGATGGAGTGAAATGCCTCCCTCATCTTTGTTTATTCCCCAGTTTTAAGATACTTACACATATAATGTGTAATCATTGCCTCAATGAATAATTATAAAATTAATTGTATACACTCAGATTGATTTATTCAATGAAATGAGATGGAAATTTTGGGTTTTGAGAGACCCATGGCAAGAGAAGCTTAACTGTCATAAATGAGAATTAGATCTGTAGAATTTCCATATCCATTTTAATATCTTAGCCCCTTAAAAGCAGAGACTGGGTTTTTTCTGGTTTTGAAAAATAATTGGCACACATCATTGTGGAAGTTTAAAGCATAATACATTGTGAAATCATTACCGTAATAGGTCCAGTTAATATCCCTTCTCTCATATACACACAATAAAATGAAAAGAAAGAAGGGGGGAAGGTAAAAATCAGTTCTTTATGTTGAGAACTGTTAGGATTTACTGTCCTAACTGCCCCATATATCATAGTGCTGTGTTGACAGCAGTTGCCAAGTCATACATCACATGCCTAGTACTTATTTATCTTGTAACTAGAGATTTGTAACTTTTGACCACATTCCTCCATTCTCCTACCCCCACCCTCTGCTCTGATAATCACAAATCTAATCTCTTTTTCTGTGAATTTTTATGGTTTTGATCTTTTTTAATTCTACATGTAAGTGAGATCACATGATACCTGTCTGTCTGACTTCACTTAACATAATCCCTTCAAGGTCAATCCATGTTATAGCAAATGTAGAATTTCCTCAGTTTTTTGGCTGAATAATACTCCATTATAATTGTGTGTGTGCCACAACTTCATATATATGAATGGACACTTAGGTGTTACCGTATCTTCGGTATTGTAAATAATGCTGCTGTGAGTATGGGTTTTTTGTGGTTTGGAGGTGCAAGTATCTTTTCAGGTTAGTGTTTTTGCTTCCTTTGGATAGGCTCCCTGAAGAGGAATTACTGGATCATATGGGAGTTCTGTTTTTAATGCTTTTAGGATCTTCTGTACTGTTTTTCATGGTTTCTCTACCAATTTACAGTGCACTAGGGCCCCTTTTCTCCACATCCAAACCAGCATTTATTATCTTTTGTCTTTTCTATGACGGCCATTTAACAGGTGGAGGTGACATTTCATTGTGGTTCCATTTTGTATTTCCATAATAGGAGTGAAGCTGAGCCTCTTTTCACATACCTGTTGGTGTTTCAGATAAATTCTTTGGAGTAACTGGAGATTTGCCATGTTTTTACATAGCACTTCACTCAGTTCTTGGTTAATAAGATATATTAGCATTTGTTGAATGACTGGCTAAATTTACTTTTTCTTATTTATTACTATTGATTAAAGTTTTCTTTTTATGAATACTTGTTAATTTAGATTTAACTTACCAAATCTTGAAAATAAAAAAAAAAGTTCTAATTTTTCTTTGAACAGAGTTTATCTTCTTTTTCAAGGAGCTGTATTTTTCCAGACATTTTTTGTAAAGCTGCTTCCAAATGGTCCATATCAGACAGGTGTGTTTCTGTTTTTCTGAACTCATCATACAAGTGTGGTCCAGTTATCAACCAGCACACCACATAATGTAAACAACTTCTCACAATGCTACAGAAGGCAGAGACAGATTTCTATATTTATCTTTTAAAACTTTTAGCCACTGGATCCGATTTTTTCATGGCATTAGTCAAAGTCTCGTGGATTTTATTTCCTATATATTGTCTCCCCAGATGTCTTTTGATGAAAAGAAGAATGTATTCAAAGACTCTATTTAGACAACAGAGCACCACACAGCTGCTCTGATCCTTTTTCCTCTACTTGACCTCACCCTGAAGAAAGTACCCCTTTAGGCTCAAACTCCTACAATTTAATGGAGTGTCTCCTAGGATATGCTTTGGTCACGGGAAAAAATTCCACGGCAGGTACAGCTTCCCTTGACTTTATAGATTGAAAAAGAAAGTACCTTTGGGAAGAGAAAGTATATCTTGAGTATTTAGAGTTTATCACAAATGAGATGTTTGTGAATGAAACTTGTCCATGAGACTGAGATATGTGTTAAGTCCTCTCTTGAAACCAATCTTTCCAAAGAAATGCAGATCAGTCAGACCAAAGAAGAAAAATCCATCCAGTCCATGTCTCATTATCCCTAGAAACCCAAAATGGTCTTTTTTTAATCCTCTTGATCACCTTTTGACACTTTTAAGTCATGTAGGTTTTGAGGCTCGCGCAATAGAAAACTATTTTTATAGTCAATTATAATTGATTTTGTTTCCTTTCTCACAGATTTTTGAAATGAAGAAAATACATGAGACAGATTTCTTAGATGAATACAAAAGAAAGGATGTATCTGGCATAAAATGACTCACTGCCAAGGTTATTATTTTATTAGAGAGTAGAGCCTATGCAGACAGATCTTTACCATGTTTTGCTTTTATGTACTTTGCAGAGATGATTTTTTTATAAATTGGAGGTGTGTGGCCATTTAGTATCAAACAACTCTGTTGGTGCCATTTCCCCAGTAACATACTCATTTCATATCTCTGCATCATGTTTTGGAATTTTTCATAATCTTTAAAATTTGTCACTGCTTTTATATCTACTATAGGTGATCAGTGATGTTTGATGTTTCTATGGTAATTGCTTTGGGGAACCATGAACTGTGACATATAAGACAGTGAACTTAATCCACAAAGATTGGTTGTATTCTGACTACTCTACTCACCAACCATTCCCAGTCTCTCTCCACCTCCTTGAGCCTCCCTATTTCCTGAAACACAACAATATTAAAATAAGGCCAATTAATAAACCCACAATGGCCTCCAAGTAATCCGTGAAGAGAAGAGTCACTCATCTCTTTTAAGAGGTGTGAACCTATACCTCTGTGTCAGATACAGAGTTATAAATTGATGTCACCACCAATATTTTTTAAAAAGACCATTTAGGGAAATTTAAACCTAATGGAATTATCTATAAAGGAGAAAACTATAAAGATATTTTTGACACAATAAGTAAACATCCATTCAAAGCTATTTAGATATACTCAGTAAAGACATACAAATCTTAATTAGGAGACATTGAATGGCAAATAAAAGCATGTAATACATATTTACATTGGCAATATTTGTTATAAATTTAATTAGCTGTAAGAATGTGAGGGGACTTGTATTGCTTCGGTATGTCCCTCAATACCCATTTTTTTTATATCTAGCAGAACCCCAAGGTTTCCTTTGGAAGACTCACCTCTGATCTACTGTGCAATCTTGGCACAACTACCAATAAGTACACTGCCGCACTGATGGGTGTGAGGATTAAGTTACGCCAATGTGGTTTCCTCTTGGACATTTGAAGTCCAATCAGAATGGCCATGGCTAAAAGGAAAGGCTGGAGAGGTTCATTCCTCTGACCTTCTGATGAACTGTTAACTAGATAGTTTCTTCAGTTCCTGTTTATTTGGGTCCCACATCTACTTGCCCATTTCTTTATTTCAGTCAACCAGTCCAATTATTTGCAAGTAATTCTTTTTCTGCTTGTTAGGAAGCATAATATCTTGTTATTTATAAACAATAACTGCAATAACTAGATATATTTTATGTATTTATTTGAATAATAAATTTTATACTGACAGTGAGGATAGATGTATAGTATGCACACATGCATGCCTGTACATGTACACACACACACACACACACACACACACACACACACACACATGCACACACACTCTGATAGGATTGTCAAAGAAGAACAGGATTTGCTCTATCACTTTCTCTTTTGTGTGCCCTTGATCTGTTTTGTTTTTCTGGGCATGTGTGCTAAAGTATGAGATCTCTTGCTTTTATCAGATGAGAGACAACTGGAAAAAGTGCTGGTAGCTAGGAGCAAAAATGTGTGTATTAGTAGACAGGGAAAGGAAAAATGAAGCATTTTTAAGGTCAGTTAGAATATCTGCCCAGCAACCTAATGATCTTAAGAAAGTGATTTTTCTGTGTTATATACAAGCTTAATATTTTTAAGGCTTTTGTTCCTAAGAATAAAATCATGTGATACAAATGAAAACACAATGCATGCTTAAATGCCTCTAGCTGTATGAATACTGAGGGCTTTATATGTGTGTGTCTTTATTATGCTCCTCTATTGTCATTTCAAAATAATGAATTTCTAACAGAGTCTTCTTAAAAGGTACTTTGGATTTAATGGCTATAGCATTTGTGAAAGTGCTCACAGGGTCAAATTGATTCAATTATTTTCATTTGGATGAAAGGAACAAACATTTTTGAGAGTCTGTGATGCTGGTTCTTCACCCAGGTTGAATATTAGGTTCTCTAGGGAGCTTTTTTAAATGTAGATTTCCAGAACATATGAAGTCCTCCTCCCCATTCCTGTGATTTTGATACATCTTCTAAGTGCTAAGGATCATTCCAAATACTTGATACATAATATCACACTACCCCAAATAACAGGACAGTACAGAAATTAAGAGAACATGTTTAGACCTAGATTTCATTCAATCCTGCTTGGTCACAAATGGGTTAGTTAACTTTGGGCAATTTATTTAACCTCATTTTGTCTCCAGTTTTCTGCTATAAAATAAGAACAGTATTAATACTTTTGTCATTCAGCTGTGGCTTCTATATAAACAGATGATTTTGAATCCTTACAAAAATTTATAGAAATTACTATTATTTTAATTTTATATGCAGGGAAACTGATATTTAAAGATGGAAATTAACTCTCCCAAGGCCATCTAATTATCTCCAAATGAAGATTTGGTACATGAGAATGATGGAGAATTGATGATAAAAAATTACTGGGGAGCATTTTAGTCACAGTGTCTTTGACATTGCAATGGAGCCACTAGGTAGAGATGGCTAGTAGTCAGCCAACTATTAGTTAGCTGACTGGGTCACAGTTGAGTGGCCATGGAATGGGAATATTCATTTGAGGTATTTGACATGTAAATTGTAACTGAACTCATGCACAAATCATATAGAGTGGAGCAGGAGACTAAGGGCATAGCCCTGGAGAGCTTCAGTATTTTGTGGGATATGAAGTCAAAGTCAAAATTAAAAGAAGACTAAGAAGCCAGAGGCAATAGTAAAGTCTGAGAAAGTGTTAACATAGAAATGTAAAGCGGAAGGCATTTCAGATGGGAATTGTTGGTTAAAAGTGTCAAATAAATAAGCATTCCAGGAAAAAAAAAGATGTCATGTGGTTTGGAAAACATTAAAGTGTCTGGGATGTTAGGTACAGACGTTCATTGGGCTAAGTCAGTGGGCATAGGAAGTATGTAGTCCCTTTCAAGAAATTTGGTGGTAAAGAGAAAGAATGAGAATTTTAGATAGAGAGGGTAGGATTTTTAATGGGAAAGAAAGGTAATGGAATTGTGACTAAAGGACCTTAATTTTATCTAGCCACTTCTTTTGTTAATAGTTTTTTAAGATTTATTTATTTATGCATAGAAGAACTGAGGTGTAGGCCAGAGGTGCAGGGGGTGAGAGGCTACACCAGAGACAGAGTGGGGAGCAGATCAGGTGGATTGACTGAAATACACTGCAGAGGGGAACAGCAGGGAGACAGGAGAGGGCTGCTGTGCCATGTGGGTCAGCTCATGGGCCGTCAGCTACATGGTGGGCCTACGAGGTGGTAGTACTGAGACTTGATCCCTAGGTCACCCGGGAGGCCCTAGCCACTTCTTTTGAATTCAGCCACTTCTGAATGGATACAGTGTGTGTGTGTGTGTGTGTGTGTGTAGTATGTAGACACACACATAAGTCAGTGGTATAAATATTTGGGAAGTTCTGCTTGCTCTGTGCACTTAAAAACTTTAACCTCCTTCAATCATAAAATGAGGCTACAAGTCAACACAGAATTTGAAGATACTTAAGGAGTAACAAACGTTACCAACTAAGTATTTTCATTTTAAAAGTATATATGGAAGAAAATTGACCTTTTTTTAATGCAATACCCAATATACTAAAGATCTAACAAATGTTGGTAGGAAATAGCTGTTATCTTACAATGTTTTCTTATATATTTTCTTCATTATAGTTTTATTGAATATTGTTTTAAAATTCAATACATATATTTTTATGGCAAACTTTCAAGTTTCTAAAGAGACAAGGCCTCAGTTTTCTAAAACAGGTATACAGAAGTGAAAGCTAAAGGAGTTTGTGTTTGAAGAAAATTTGTCCTTTTACAGGTCATTACCATACCGCAAAACTCATGAATTTTCAAGTTTCCTTGAAACAATCATGAATGATCTTTTCTTTTTTAAGATTTATTTATTTATGCATATAAGCTGGGGTACAGACCGGAGGCGTGGGGCGGTGAGAGGGTTCACCAGAGACAGAGTAGGGAGCAGAACAGGCAGATCAGAAATACACTGCTGAGGGGAGCAGTGGGCGAGGCAGGAGAGGTCTGCAGCGCCATGTGGGAATCTCCCCAGCCGGGCGTCGAACTCACGTCGCCGCTGCCGACAGCTCCACAGCGCAGTGACTAACTGCTGCGCCACCCGGGAGGCCCAGTCATAAATGATCTTTAATGAAAAATATAGCCAAGCACTAAAACAGATATGTAACTACATTTCATAAAAAAAACATGTAAAAGATTGAATGTAGGAATATTTTATGATTTGGTTAAACAAATATGTATCAATATCCTCTGACTCAACAACAAAGGTCGTGACTAAGTACTTGGTGAGAGAAATACAAAACAGAACTTCTAGCAATTTTCTGTTACGTGATTAGCTTGCATATCTGAGGTCAAGAGCTTGGCTCTTGGGATCTATCTACCTCTGTGCTTTAATTCTCTTATCATTTAGCCTATTTTGGTATTCGTTATAGTGCTCAGAAGAACCCTTGCTAATATCCCATGTTGAATACATGGTGGTTAGGGGAAAATACAGGTTGTGAGCATGGAGACTTGAGTGTTTTGTCCAGACTTCACTTAACATTAAAGATAAATGCAAGTCCTTTAAGTATTCTGAGGTTCATTTCTTTCCTTTCCAAATGACAATATATAGGTTGATGGTTTGGTGTGAAGTGTAAATAATATAACTATCATAATATAACATCTTAGAATCTCTTAGTATCATGTTTAAGATTGATGGTGCTGGGTAAAAATTTGTTCTTTTTTCTCCTTTGCATTCTTTTTATACTCAGTTTCTGATTTCCTGTGAAAACTTAGTAGCTTGCATTAAGGGTTCTCATCACCGATCTGCCCCAGCACAGTACTCCATTACTGAGTCTTGGTTTCTGATTCCTGGCCCTCCCCCTGAGCTGGCAGCCTCACACAGTTCTTGTGCAGATCCGATCCTCCACTTCTCACGCTGAGGTCATCCAGGACAGTTCTCTACTGACGGGTTCCACCCCTCTGTCTGTCTTTACTTGCACCACGCTCCTCTCAAACCTTGGCCTCGCCCTCTAGGAACTGACATTAACTGCAGGGCTTGGCTTTAACTTTCCATTTTTCACACTGCTTAACACCTGTATCACATCATGGCCCCTCTTGGAATGCCTTTCTTCGCCATCAACTCTGTCTACCTCCATAATTTTCCTCTAAATGCAGTTCAGAGACCATCTCTTCCAGAAAAGTTACTTTGCTCTTAGAAATAAGGAACAGCTTAATCCTAGCTTGCCTCCATTTTCCTCAAGACTCACCTGTGAATACTCTGATGTGCTGTGTTATATTGGAAGGCAGCACAAACTACTGAGGAGCAAAGTCCTCTGTGGAGGTGGAAGTCTGGAATTTTTGGGATTGAGTACGAAGGCAACATAACTTTTGTAACACAGGCCTACTTGCCTTCTCCCCTTAGTGCCTTCGTTTCCTCAGAACTAAAATGGAGATGACATTTACCTCACAGAGGCTCTCTGAGTATTAAATGAGATGAGGTAGGCAATAAGTGTTCGGCAAAGTTTCTAGGCCCTTCTTACTCAACAGTTACTATTGTTACGGGTTTGTGCGTCTGTGTAAATGTTTTATTAGTTATATTACCTTGCATTTGTTTGTGATGTTTTATCAATGTTGAATTTGTGAAAATTTCTCAAAAATAAGATTTTCTATATCTTTGTTATAAATTCAGCTCTTGTATTTCTCAATTAAATACCTAAGATGTTGTTGCCATTCATACATTAGGGCTGAATAAGTCCATGATGAATAGAATAAATGAATGATCCATTTTATATCTATGAATAAAATTGCTATCTTTTATTGTTATTTCTAAGTACTACCAATTAGTGCTTATAAAATATACAACTACTAAAACTGAGCAGCTGAATCTTGGGACAATATAAAGATAGCTTTTTGCTTTAAGATTTATTTACATCTGAACTTTACTTCATCTTGCTATTATTTGTAACTATTTAACTGATATTTCATTTGTGGACATTTTATAATACTTTGTAAAATTTTTAGCAACCACATTTTTGAAACTTATGAATTTATAAGATAGATAATTAGATATATATTTATATGCACACATGTTTACAATAATAATATTAAGAATAACATTTGAATTTGTTGATTTGAATTGGGCTTCGTCCAAACACCTGCTAAAAAAGCAAAGGAAGACTGCCACATACACACATTGCCACTGAGAGATTAACAGAATAAATGAAAAGAGCAGTAATTTCCCTCATATATACCACTAAGCACATCTATTACATAGACCCTCAGAAAAAATGGGCTGAACATTCAAGTGCTGATGTTTGAGTAGAAAAATTTGTAATTTTCCTGACGCTAAAAGTAGAGGGAGTGAATTTCTCTGCATAGTCTATCTAATTGTGTGTATATCTTGACTCCATTGTTCATTTGGATTAGTTGTTAGTGAATGGCCATATGCCTATTATCTATTTTTACTAGGTTACTATCTCCTCTTTCACACCTTGAATTCCTAGAGTTCATAGCATGGAACCTATATGACAAGTAATAATAACATTCTATTTTTATCATAGTAACTTTTGAAAGAGAGAAAAGGATATACTAAAGTGACCAGTGCCTATTGTAAGTGAATCAAAATGGTGAAATAAAGAAGGTTAAATGTTTGGTAGCAAAGAATAAGTGATCGCGAGTCCGGCTTTCACTCCACCTTGGACATACAAGGACTTGCACGACTGACCATATCGTTAACTTCCTTTGGTGGGGAATAACTTACCTTCAAACGTTATCATTTGTATCTCTCCCCCACCATTCATCCCTTTCTGCTTGGGGTGCAGGACAGAGGTGCGGGGCTGTGAGAGGGTTCACCAGAGACAGAGTGGGGAGCAGAACAGGCAGATTGACTGAAATACACCACTGAGGGGAGCAGCGGGTAAGGCAGGAGAGGTCTGCTGCACTATGTGGGGATCTCCCGGGCTGGGCATCAAAGTCATGCCATAGCTCCCATTTAGCTCCACAGCACTGTGCCTAACCTGTTATGCCACCAGGGAGGCCCTGTCTTATCTGTTTTAGATAGCAGAGGAAGCCTGCAGGACCAAAAGGGCCTGCATTCTCCTACCCTCCCCAAAACAACTTCATTCTAAGTAAATATTTCTACATTTCAGGTACAGAGAACAATTATTACTGGTGTAACAGTTAATGTAATGACAGTGGCTATAATAAACCAACCCTACTATTTCATTGTATGAAACAATGCACGTGTTTTTCTCCTTCACCTATTACTTCAGTGTAAGCGTCTTCATCTGTCGGTCTAGTTCCCCATTCTAGACTTCGGCCTCCTCCCATTACGTGGCTGCCATTTCCTATGGTCTTAAAATCTGCTCATCTCTGTGGAAGGAGATCCGAGTATGGAAAGGTCACAATTACCAATTAAGTGCCTTGGCCTAGAAGTGACATACCTCACTCCCACTCAGGTTCTTTTGATGAAAACCAGCCATACAGCTCCAAATAGATCAGAAGTGTGGAGTGGGGGAAAGGGAAGGGTTAAAATCTTGACTGGGCACCTGCTTCTGGCTGTAATATAGAAAATACAGTACAAATCAGTGCTGGGCATTTCTCTGTTTTTGCCAGAACTGTAGACTAATTGGCATTTAAAGAAGGTAAAATGTATCTAATAAGGTTGTTTAGGTCAAGAGGTCAGCAAACTATGATCCATGAGAAAAATCTAGTTTATGGCCTGTTTTTGTATCATCTATGAGCTAAGAATAATTTTTGTGTTTTTAAATAGATGAAAAAAAAGAATATTTGGTGGCACTAAAAGTGATATGGAATTCAAATTCCAGTGTTTACACAAAGAGTTATATTGAGATACAACCACTCTCCTTTATTTACGAATTAACTGTGACTTTTTTTGTGCTAAATGACAGAGTTGACTAGTTGTGACAGAAAACATATGGTCTGCCAAGTTCTTTACAGAAAAGATTTTCTGACTTTTGTTTTAGAGCAATGCTTTAGTACTAAAGGACTTCTGTATTTATAGCTAAAACTCATCTTGTCAATGTGTTAAATCATTGATGTTTAATTGCAGGATTTTGCAAAAGCTTGTTTTTTGTCACATCTTATTCCCTTATTGAATTTTACTACCTTAGATGTTGTCTGCAGGTACTGATCACATATATGGAGTTATGTGACCATTAAATTACCTTTGCAAAATGATTCATCATTGGCAAAGCTTGACCAGATGGAGCTCCTCATGGCTCTATAACAGGACAATAACACACTGAAATCTTTTTGAAATATGTCGGAACCATGTCAAAGAAAACCATGTCAAGTTAGTTCTTCATGAAATTGATGTGACAGAAGATACTGACATCATTCCCTAATACAACTTCACTCACTGGGTAACTGCTATTAAAGAAGCTAGTTTCAGCATTGGTGTCAATTAACATTGAAATGTTACAATTATAACAATATTTTAAATCTAAAAGAATGTGACCAGACAACCTTTAAATTTCATACCTGCTAAATTATTTGGCTCCCAGATAGATCCAACTAAATAGGTTCTTGTAAATCATCTTTCCTTCTTAAAGAATGTATTTTACTGTTTGATGAAGTATCATCTGAGAGAGATGCAGTTTTCTCAGAGTGCAGCCAAATAGAGTTGAAAATACTTATTGAGAAAAATGTATCTATACTTGGCATTCAAACAAATGTATCTATACTTGGCATGCTGACAGTTGGTATGTACCTCAGTGAGTCCCATGCCCAAAGGGAGAAAAAAAATGAATTTCTAAAGAAAATTACTTTTCAGTCATCTAAAGAATTTCCACCATTTAACTCCTCTGATTCTACATATTCCAATCTGTAAAATGGGAGTATAATTACCTACTTTGTTATAATCCTAAGTATAACTGGGTAAAATATATAAAGCATTCAGTATCCTCTCTGCATATGCAATATTATTTAATTGTTATCTTCATCCTTATTATGGATTTCTGTCTGAGTCCCTAAGAGTTGATGAGCTGTGTAAAATATCTCAAAATTCCAGAAGCACTTTTTTCATTCCTTCAGAAAAGTTCATTAATTCTCCAAAAATCAAACCATTATTATCAATACTTGTTTAGATTCAATGGTAAGAGAATCACATCAAAAGTTTTAGTAGAACTAAAAACAAATGAGGGAATAGAAATTGTTATAAAATATTTTTAGCACCATATGAGAGGTAAGGCATAGCTATGCACACAGATCGACGTGATTGATAAGCATTCCATTACATAAATTTCACATTTGAGAACACTTTTTCCAAAAGAGATGGTATTAACTATGGAGGTTAAGCCCACAGACCAATATATATATAGGCCTAATTATTTCATTCATTTTTTTCAACAATTATTTAATAAGGATCTGTTATGCACAAGATAATCTTTTTAGTCGAAATACAAAAAAATGAAATATAAAAATGTAAGCCATTATGTAAATCAACCTGTACATCCATAATATACATGTATAATTACATATTAACACCTATAAAGATAAACAACAATGTGCTTGAGTGAGGACAGTTGATGCATAATTTTGCATTTAGGACTTTAGGAAAATAACCACGGAACTACAAAACAGAAGATGAAATAGCAAATTGAGAAGCAGAGAAGTAGCAGATATCTTTGCCCTATCTTTACTCTTCTATTCCCTGTTCTGTGCAGCAAAAGGCTGATCCTTTTTGGTTGATTAGCTTCCTTCTCCTCTAGCTTCCAATTTGGTAGGCCAGTGGGAGGTAAGCTGTGAAGAGATGCAAAAGGATGAAGTTAGGTATTTAGTTTCTTAATCTTCCCTCTGTTATGTTATTATGGGTGGTGGTGTCCCTTTACTAATAAGGCTGTAGCTCTTATTAGTCATCCTACCCTAGACAACTAGCCTTTCTAGTTCTAGTAACTACTACTTTGCATTGCCCTCTCAGGACTAGGAGTAGTAACAGCCTCCTATGTTATTACTAGTCCTCAAATATTTCAGTGGTGGCATGGGAGGAGTACAGTGGGGACAGACTTTGGGAGAGCAAATGGCTATGTCACTTGATTACCGTGACAATAATGATTGCAGTGATCATGATCAGCTGGGTGATTCAAATGACTCTATCCCCCATGCATAGAATACCTTTGGTGGGGGGAGTGAAGGTCATGAATTTCTAATTAAGGGCCAAAAATCATAAAATCCTAATGATAACTCTGAAGGGTCTCTCATCTTCTAGAATCAGAAGGAAATAAGGGAGACGGGTGCAAACACTAGCCTGGTTATAAGGGTTGTAGGAAGGCAGTGCAGAGAAGTACTTAAATACACTGTACTAAAATCAGGGTACTTGTGGAGAAGGATTAGAACCCATGAGTTAAATCTATTATGATAGAAAATGGCAAGTGAAAGAAAACTCATGGCACTCCTCACTTTTCTCCGCATCTGTCAAGAAAAGTAAACCAAAAGCAATTTTGCATTTCCAGAGTCATTGCAGAGGTTAGTAAAACCATCAAAGACTTTAAATATTCCTATAATATCCCAATTTTTTTTATAGCTGTGTGTCTAGTTCACAAATCAAATGGGTCGTGGAAAATGAAAGCAGATTATCACAGACTTAATCAGGTAGAGATACCAATCACAGGTGCATTTCTGGATGTGATATCTTTAATGGAGCAAATCACCCCAGCCCCTGGCAGCAGGCATGCAGCAATTGACCTGATTGACCTGCTGTGTGTGTGGGGTTTTTTTAAACATCTTTCAGCAAAGATAATCAGAGAAGCAGTTTGCCTTCACAGGTATGACAGTGTACTTTTATGGATTTGCCTCAGGGTTAGGTGAACTTTCCTATGCTGTCATAATATAATAGTGAGACCCCTTGATTATCTTGCTATCCCATTGAACATGACACTGGTCCCTTCCATTTGTGACATTTGCTAAATGGATCTAATGAACACAAAGTGGCAAGCACTTTAGGTGCCTTTTGGAGACATATACATGCCAGAGAGCAAGAAGAAAGGCCTATGAAAATTCAGGAGTATCCCATGTCCTGAAGATCCTATAGTGCAAGGATTGCCCGTATATCTTCTCTATACTTCTCTGTAATGAAAAATATGTTGCTGTATATTGTATGGATCACCCTGAGGGAAAAGGCACAATTCTTACTGAGTTCCTTTATGTTTCAAAAACCGTATAAGCCATATTTTATAAACTATGAGACCCTCTTTAGTCTATGTGTGAATTTTCCTTTTCATTGACATTATGACCTTTCAGAATAAATGACAGTGGAAGTGTTTGTGGGAGACAGATGGAGCCTTGGGTAATCCAGTAAGTATCACATCGCAGATCACAAAGATTTGGGTGGAAAGTCAAATCTCTTGTTCCAGCCATAGGTCTTCTTTTGAAAAGGAGCATGAACTGGCTGTATTGAGCCTTGGTATGCCCTGAAATTTTATCTGTGCATGCTAGTGACTAGTAATCTATACACCAATGTTTTCTGATTCACCAAACCATCAACTTCTATTTACACTAAAACCCTACATTACAAAAAGGAATATGTTAATTTGTGGTGCCCCAAACAGACCTGGGAGGCACAAGTTAATTTCACTGGTCGGTGGCTCGGATTCCAAAGGTGCTTGCTCCCCTGCTTCACCAACTCTCCTGCAGCCCACACAGGGAAAGCCCTGGGACTTCCTTCTGACCAGTGAGCAGGGGAGTGAAGAGCAAGCCTGTTTTACCGATGGACCTACTTAGCGTGCTGATTTAACTACAAGTTGATAGTCACTTCCATCTAGTCCATCTCCGGGGTAGCCTGGAAGGAAAGAAGTGAGGGAACAGTGTTTTGTGGCCCAAAATCAAGGTAATACATCTGATTGTCCACTCTGCAGAGAAGAAGATATCCTTAGGTGAAGATCTATCTCGATTCATAAGTGATAACTCATAGGTCATCGAAAGAAAGAAACATAAAAAGAATAAAATTGTAACCATGACGGTTTATGAGAGAGGTTCAGACAGAACATCTTAGGAAGAATAGATTGTGAAAATATTTTTCTTACATCAGTGCCCACAGGGACATACCCAATGTAAAGAATGCTGTCAGTCATTAATTAGGTGGACAAGGTGTTCTTCCTGTGGCTATCAATCAACCTTTTCCCAGCCAACCCAAAGCTACTAAATGACACATTATAGAGCATCTGTGAGGGCAGGGTACAGGCTACTCAGGTGTTGAGAAACATGATTTTCCCCACATAAAGGGAAACGTTCCACCATGCCAAGTGGCTAACCTGACACAAACAAGTTGACATGACACCATTCCCCAGTACACTGTTAGTGGCTGACTACAATTTTTATATTATGGAAGAAACAGTCATCTGTTCTCAGAGACCTAGGGTGTGTTTCAGATACAGAAATGCCACAGCACTTTTGCCAGAACCTTCCTTTTAAATGTGTTATCTCTGGATTTAAACACTTTATCTCCTTATAATGTACTTCTTCAAAATTATCTTGGTCATTTCATCTTTTGTATATCCATATATTTTATAATGATCTTATTAAGTTCCATGAAAGGGGTAAAACTTGTGATTTTGATTGGGATTTTGCTTATTTCACTCACTCAAAGATCTGTTTTTTTATGGGGGAAAGGCACTTAGATTTTAATTATTGTATTCTTTTTTAATCATTAAGAATTACTCAGGTTTTATATATCTTCCTGAGTCAATATTAACTAGTTATATATTTCTCTAGAAAATAGAAAATTTTATCTTAAGTTTTCCAATTTAATGATTTAAAATTGATTATGATATCTCTTTTTTTGTAATCATCTCTTTCTGTTTCTGGAGTCATGGTACTGTTTCCACCACCAATACTCTTTTCTAATGAGTTTTTTTTTTCATGCTCAATCTTGCCAGGGGGTTGTCTACTTTATTAAACTTTTTAAAAGGTGAGTATTTCACTGTGCACATCCTTTTTTTTATTTAATTAATTTCTCCTCATAGTTTTTATTCTACTCTGTACTTACTTTGAGTTTATTCTGTTACTTTTCTAACTCCTTAAATTTGGAAACATATCATCCTCTTTCAAACTTTCTAAGTAATCAGGATGTTAAAATTATTTTAGGTAATGCTCTATCTGCATTCCCTACATTTTTTTTTTACATATATCCGAAAGGGCAGTTTTATTGTAAAAGGGGAGAGAAGAATAAAGGATGCTTGTACAGACACAAACGGACAGAAAAAGCTGCCCCTGAAAGGAACAGGTTTGTTAAAAGAGAGGTCTGCATAGTCACAGGCGGTTGGAAGGGCTGCTGCCTGCATTTCCTGGCTTTTAGGAT
Organism: Scalopus aquaticus; assembly: GCA_004024925.1. Taxonomy (NCBI): domain Eukaryota; kingdom Metazoa; phylum Chordata; class Mammalia; order Eulipotyphla; family Talpidae; genus Scalopus; species Scalopus aquaticus. Next base: position 84,123 of record PVIJ01005530.1, on the reverse strand, counting down.
ATAATGTTTTCATCAATGTTCAATCTGTTATCTAGCAGTATTTTTTTAAGATTTATTTTTATTTATTTTATGCATACAAGAACTGAGGTTTAAGCCAGAGATTCAGGGGGTGAGAGGATCTACCAGAGACAGAATGGGGAACAGAACAGGCAGATCTACTGAAATACACTGCTAAGGCGAACAGCATTTGAGACAGGAGAAGTCTACTGCGCCATGTTGGTTAGCTCCCTGTCCAGGAATCGAACTCAGGATATAGAGGTGATAGCACTGAGACTTAACTCCTAGGCCACCAGGGAGACACCTCTAGTATTATTTATGCTTAGAACCAAAGGGTGTTATTTTGAATTGCATGTTTAGTCTCTTGACACTTACTGTGATTGCTAGTACATTTTTGTTAGTTCTACCATGTTATACTTTATATTTACCCTGTTGTTCTTTGCCTTTTTTTCTTTTCTCCTTCCTGCTTGCTTTTAAATCAGTCAGGCACTGCACATCCCATTTCCCCTGCTTCAATGGATAGTTATAAATGTATATATTTAGGGAGGGTGACACCAGCTTTTGTAAAGAATCACCATATTTCAGTGGCTGAGTCCAATGTGAGTATATCCCTTAGTCTGTGTCAGCCCAATGCAGGCCATCCTAGCCAGCAGTGGCTTTCCTCTGTGTGTTAATCCAGAAGTCCAGGTCTGTTTCCTCTTTGACTTCATTCTCCCCGTGACTGAGGAGCTTTTCATCCAAAGCCACACTCCCTTTTTAAGATCTTGGTCCTTGAATGGCAAACATCATTACCTTCCATACTCCACTGGAAAGAATAAATCAAATAATCACTCCTCGGTAAGAAAGGGTGCTAAGAAATATAGCCCTTGGTGGGCAACCATTTCTCCCAGCCTCAGTTTTATATTATAAAAGTCTGGGCACAAGTTCTTGGTAGATAACTAACTGGCCATGTCTACCACAGCATATTTAACGAAATTTAAAATTATCCAAAATGTCTAGTTTCACCCAAACATTGTAAGGTTTTCAGGTTATTTTAACTTTGGTGACAGCCTCCTTTTTCTTAAAAAAAAAAAAAAAAAAAAAAAAAAAATATATATATATATATATATATATATATATATATATATATTTATGCATCTAAAAACTGCAGTTTAGGCCAGAGGTGTAGGGGGTGAGAGGAGTCACCAGAAACAGAGTGGAGAGCAGAACAGGCAGATTTACAC
>PVIJ01005530.1:0-82803 GCA_004024925.1 Scalopus aquaticus | reverse complement strand
AGTGCTGCAACTTTATCCCCTGTACCACCAGGGAGGCCCAACAGCCTCCATTTTTAATAATTATTATTTTTTCAATATTTTAGTTCTACTCTTTTTGGCTACCAAGTTAATTATTATTTATTTAATTTTCTACAAACAGGGCCTGTTTACAGTATTTTGCTAATCCTAGGTTATTTAATCCTCATTACAACTCCATGCAATTCTAGCACTTAAGAAGTAGGTACTATTTTTATCCTTATTTTGGATATAAAGAAATGGAGGTGGAGCATTTCATGAACTTGCCTAAGGTCAACTACTAAGCAGTGAAACCAGGAGTCAAACCCACCAGCCTGGTTCATGAGTCTATTCCTGTTCCTGAACTCTGTTGTCAGCATTTGTTGGTTTCATCTATATATTTGCTCATTTCTCTTCACTATTACTTATTTATTTAAAATAGAGTTTTCCCATGGTAAAACTTTTTCATAGAGGGTCCAGTAGGAAATATTCTGGGCTTTGCAGATCATGTGGTCTCTGTCACAACTAATTTCCCTTTGTGACACAGAAGCTGCCATAGACAAGATATACAAGAAGGATCATAGCGCCACTAAAAATTTATTTATGGATGCTAAATTTGAATTTCATATAATATTCATAGAATAGTCACAAAGATTAATTCCTCTTGATTTTTATTTTGACTTTTTTAAAAATCAAAACCATTCTCATGGGACTTAGAGTTTCAGCTAAAACATGAAAAGGACTTGGAAGTCATCACTCCTACACTTATAACAAGAAAAATGCCAAAAAACTAAAAATTGACAACTCCTCTTAGACTCCTCAGAGAATTAAGGTTACAGAACAGTCAGAAATATGGAAAGATGGGTTAATTTAGGGAATCTTACAGAAGCTGGAGCCAGTAACTGATAGGAATACTTAAATGGTGACTGATGAACCACTGAGGGCTGAGTATGTATTTGAGATTTAACTTGAGAGTTAAAGACTCCTGGAGGCCCAGTTTTAGAGCAGAAGGTCCACACATTTCAGTGGGTTCTACTTCCAGGAGCCCTGAGTGGAGAATATCCCTTCCTGTTTTGGGCATGGGGTTTTTATCATAATTGGATGTTGAATCTTATTCAATCCCTTTTGGCATCTATCGATATGATCATAAGATTTTTATCACTTTTATTTATGTTATTCATTGATTGATTTTCAGATGTTGAACGATTCTTGCACCCGTGGAATAAATCCCAGTTGGTTATGATGTATGACCCTTTTAATGTATTATCTTATTAGGTTTGCTAAGATTTTGTAGAGGATTTTTGCATCTGTGTTCATCAGGGAAATTGACCAGTAGTTTTCTTTTATTGTGATGTCTTTTTCTGGTTTTGGTATCAAGGCAATGTTGGCCTCATAAAATATGTTTGGAAGTTTTCCCTCTTTTTCAATTTTTGGAAGAGTTTGAGGATAGATATTAGTTCATCTTTGAACTCACTGCTGAAACCATCCAGTCCTGGACATACGATTTCTTCCTGTTTCAATCTCAGATGGTTGTATACTTATAAGAATTTGTCCATCCTTTTAGGTTATTCAACTTACTAGCTTCCAAATGTTTGTAGTAATCTCTTTAGGTTCTTTGAATTTCTGAGGTCTCTATTGAAACTTCTCCTCCTTCATTTCTGATTATATTTATTAATATTTTATCCCCTTTTTTTCTTTGGGAACCAACGTAGAGTTCTGTCTGTTTTGTTTATTTTTCCAAAGAACCAGCTTCTGGCTTCATTGATCTTTTAGACTTTTAAAATTTCGTTTTTTTCTGCTCTAATTTTCATTATTTCCTGAATTCTACTGGTTTTGGGATTTGCTTGTCCTTTTTTTACTCCCCAACATATGAGTTTAGATAATTTATTTGAGATATTTCTTGTTTGTTTATGTAGGTCTGTATTGCGATATACTTGCTTTTAGTATTGTTTTCGCTGAGCCCCCTAGCTTCTGGTAGCTGGTGTCTTCATTTTTGTTTGTCTCCAGGTATATATACCACATCTTCTTTATCTATTCATGTGTGCATGGGCACAGATTGTTTCCATAGCTTAGATGGTGGAAAGAATGCCGCAGTGACTACAGGGGTGCATACAACTTTTTTAATTAACAATTTCATGTTCTTTGTTGAAATACCTAGATGTGGAATAGCTGGATCATATAGTACTTGTAGTATTAATTGTTTGAGGAATCTCCATACTGCTTTCCAAAATGGCTGCTGCAGTGTTGCACCAACAGTGTACAACATTTCCCTTTCCCCAGTGTTTACCAGCACTTGCTGGTTCCTCTCCTTTTGGCAGTAGTCATTCTAAAAGGTGTAAGGCAAAACTCATTTGTTTTTGACTTGCATTTTCCTAGTAATAAGTGATGATGAGCATCTTTTCATGTGCCTTTTTCCTTTGGCTCTCATTCATTTAGTCGCCTTTTCGTTTGTATGATGGTTTCTTTCACTGTGCAAAGTGTTGCTTCCTTTAAAGAAAGATTTGCAGTTCAACCCAAAGGGGTTTCACTTACTATATTTATTTATATATTCACTTATTATTTTATTTATTATTTTGTTGTTTTTATTATTTAATTCATTACATGTTAAGATTGACATTGTTAATTGTTTTCCATCTGAATTTTCTTGTTATATTTTTGCTCTACAAATTTCCTGTTATGAATTTGTCTATATTTCATAATCTAAAAATTATTTAAACTTATAAATAAATGTACATATGTACCTTTTGTCACCTAAGAACTGTAAGCCAAATTTACATTAATAATGATAAATTTAACCAGAAATAAGCTAACTTTGGTTCTCCACTTTGACCATCTATTAGAATCAACTGTGGGAACTTTTAAGAAATAGTGCTTTTACCCTAAGGAGACTGATTTTATTGTTGTGAGTGAAAGAAATCCCTAACATGGATAATTTCACGAGACCTTGGGTGCTTCTAATGAGCAATTATTGTTAGAATCGCTGAATTAGACCTGTTTAGAGAAAGTCTCCCCTCCCTGCAAGGTGAGGGAGGTGACTGAGAACATTTGGTTAGGCCTGGTAGATAATGTTTGAACTTGGGAGGTGCATGAATGTGCTGAATGTCAGATCCACTGCTCCACTATCTCTACACACGTGGTGACTCTGTTCTTCTCACTAGGACCACCAGTGAGGCCCAACCCAGTCCTGCTCTAGCTCAACATGTCTTGTGTCCCAGCGCAAGAAATCAGACTCCCCTCTGGCTCCTATAACTTAGCCTTACCTTAAGCTATTATTCAAGGAAGTGGGATTCTGCTGCCTTTCCTAGAGATTGAGTTCTTTTTTTTTTTTAAGATTGATTTATTTATGCCTACAAGAGCTGGGGTGTAGGCCAAAGGTGTTGGGGGGTTGGTGAGAGGATCACCAGAGACAGTGTGGGGAGCAGAACAGGCAGATTGACTGAAATACACCGTGAGAGGAGCAGCAGGAAGACAGGCGAGATCTGTTGCGCCACGTGGGTTAGCTCTCTGACTGGGGATTGAACTTGTGCTGTAGTGGTTGCTGATAGCTTCATAGTGCTGAGACTAACCCCTTGCACCACCAGGGAGGCCCGAGATTCATTTCTTGCCTTAATAACCTCAGACTGGGGCTATCAACTTGCCTGCTGAGCCCCTTGAGGGTTCCAGCACTGCAGTCATACATGCTGTCTGTTCTGAAGTCAAATCAACCTGAGCTTGAGTCTCAGTTTTGCCACATGCTAGTTCTGTGTCTCTTTGTTTCGGCAGCTAACCTGATTTAAGTTTCTATCTACAAAATGGCTGTGGTGACAGTGCCTGTGTTATAGAGCTAATGTGATAATGACTTGTGGTAAAGAAAGTAACACTGGGCAAACTATAAACTCATAATATTGTTACTGATGATGATATTATTATTCAGGATCTCTCAAAAATTCAATTTCTCTTGCTGCCTCTTCTCAGAATAACTTTCAGACCAGTCACTGTACAGTATGTGATTCAAGACCCCTAATACCATCCCCCCCATGCCTGCTCTGCTACCACCAGGAACTCCCTGATTTAGACCATTTAGACTATTCATTCATTTGTTCACTCAATATTTGCTGACCGCATAATATGTGTTAGGACGTCAGTTGGAGTTGGGGATACACTGATAAGCAAAAACTGTCACAATCTAGAATGTCACTGCCCATGTCTTACCTAATGTTTTATAATAAGAGACAAATAAGTGAATTTTGAAAGTGTCCTCTAGCTACTGCTGAGTGATACCTGCTCACCTTATCCCCACTGCATGCACATGCATACATGCACACACGCACACACACCCCCCACAGGTCCAGCAGAATATTTTTCCCATTTTCTCTTACTAACTCAGCTCAAAAATGCTGATCTCATTATTGCTAGCCTTTCATCTCCATCCCCACCAGACTCTTTTAAGATCTTCTAAAATTCTAGGCACGTAATAGACATAATATCAAACATATTAAAATACACACTCATCACAAAATAACTGCATGATATAGTAACGGTATAAATTGGGCTAAGCTGAAGTTGGAGCCAAAATTATTTTTCAGGTCTCAAGCTATATAATATTCTTGGATTTTTGTACACCCTAGACACTGAGCCTACATATCATTGTATCTGCCTTACTCACTTTACTATCCTCTCAATTGTGCTTCTGTTCCCACATGGTTCTCTAGAGAACAGGAGGAAAAAAGAAATGAATAGACAAGGTGTTCACATGGAAATTAGGAAGATTCAAATTTTGCCTCCTTTATAATTTTATCTTAGTTCCTGAAAGCAACTGATATCAAATGCCTGTGTGAAAATATCCACCTCTATTTAGAAGGGCAAAGCCAATAGTCCAGTTGAGTCGGAGCAAATTTTTGCACTATGTACTGCTTCGTATTAACAAATCATCCTCAGTTTCTCTCATTTGAGCTCTTCATCTTATAAACTAAATATTTAAAATCCCATATTGGGCCTCCCTGGTGGCGCAGCGGTTGGATGCTGCGCTGTGGAGCTGTGGGCGGCAGCAACGCAAGTTCAATGCCCGGTGGGGAGATTCCCGCATGGTGTGGCAGACCTCTCCTGCCTCGTGGCAGACCTCTCCTGCCTCGTGGCAGACCTCTCCTGCTGCGCCCCTCAGTGGTGTATTTCCCTCGATCTGCCTGTTCTGCTCCCCACTCTGTCTCTGGTGAACTATCTTGCCACCCCACACCTCTGGCCTGTACCCCTGCTTGTATGCATAAATAAATAAATCTTTTTTAAAAAATAGAATTGTTTAAAAATTTTAAAAATTAAATCCCATATTTTAGTTGACAAAATTTGAAATCAGAGGATGGTAACTTGCCTAGGAAAATGCAGTATGGGGGGGGGAGCCAGGACCCAGATGTAATATGATATCTTGATTGTCCTGCTTCTTTTTTCTATGACCAGTTGCCTGCATAATACATTGATCCCAGGTGGAATGGCAAACCTCCCTCTGTGAGGCCAGGGACATGCCTATGTGTTCTAAGAGCACCACCCTCTCTTCTTAGAGCTTTTCATACATGTCCCTAAAATGCAAACGTCTCCTGGTTCTAATCCCTGAGTGAATGGGATTGAACACACATATGCCTGTTTAATGCAAGGACATTATTTCAGTGTTGCTCCCGTCTTTAGCGAAAATCGCAAAACAAGGACCTCTAATCCCATTTCAGATTTTCACTGCATCAAGGTCAGTCTTTCCCTTTTACCAAAGTCATAAATGCATTCTGCACAGCTTTAAACCAAATAATAACCATCCCATACAGACTGGGTCTGACTTCAACATTATTGCTTTTTTTCTTTCCTTTTTTTTGGTCCATAACTGTCTTAAATTACTGTTCCCTCCAGCATCAGCAATGCTGTAAAATTTTCAGGGACAAGCCTTTACTGCCTACTACTGCTCCCTGCTTTATTGTCAGTGGCAATTTCAATTCATTTCATTTCTGTGTCACTGTCACTCCAACTTCTATCTTCAGCCCTATATGGTGTCTTGAAGTTCAGAGTTAAGGTAGAAGCCTTTGCTTTAATAGAAAAATAATGTTCTTTGACTTTTTCTAACATTATTAGAGAGCCAGTCAAGGTTGTCCCAAAATTCAGCAAAATAAAATTCTTTCCAAATGCCAAGGGGCTCCTCACTGTCTTCATATGAGTTATAGTGTGGCAAGGATTATCATTTACCTGTGACAAACAGAAGACTTTAAGAAATAAGTGGACAAGTTTTTCCAAGGTCTGGTTTTAGTTTCCTGTTTTATCTCTGATTGGAAGGATGTAGGACTTAGGTGAAGGTCTTAATCTCTCTAAGGTTCACCCTCTCCCCTCTCCCACCTCTTGTGAAAATTGAGATACAGCTATTGTCATTTATTTTCACCCAGGGATACTTTAAGTTTGAGCCCAATGGAAAAAAACATGGTACAAATTGTTACTGCTGACAATGGATCTGATCTTGTATTGAGCTAAGATGAACAAAATGCTCTCTGGGGAAGAGAAAAGCTCACCTGTGTGAGGTAAATGAATTTCTCTGTGGCTCTAGGGAATGGTGAGATTGCTGGATGGTGTACCGATGCCCCGAAGAGTTTATCATCTTTAGCCCGTTTGCGGATAACTTGCCTGACTTGATATAGAACCCAGTCAATAAGAATGTCTTTTCGGATTTACACAGAAAAATTGGATAATATGTGAGCACTTTGTTTTTACTTTGGCATCAATAAATATCTTGTGTCAGACTCATAAAGGGAGGGATGGCTATTTCTTACAGCCAGCATATGCCCCTATCTTGGCCCCCACCCCTGTCCAGGGTCATGAAAGGACTGCTCTTGAGTTGGCACTTAAAATTGAAAATAAGAAGTAAGGAAGACAGGAGAAGAAGGAACATAAATGTTGGTAGCAGAATTTTCTCCTTAGAGAAAATGCACTGGAAAAAGGAATTTAAAAACAACTATGGGAAAAGTAAGGGGTTTGCAAAATTGTAGTTATTTCTGGGTAACTGATAGAGTTTCTGGTAATAAACTATAGAAGTGATGAGTCATGTGACTTATGATCTTTACTTTCTGTGATACTTGAGTAACCGAGGTGGAACTTAATGAATCAGTCCATATTAGATTTATGGTCTTTCCTGGAAAATACAACAGTGTGAGTCCTTTACCCCTGACCTGTGTCTGAGATGCAAACGTACCTCTCCCCACTTCTACTTCTCTTTTCATGGAGTAAATATATTCAATACATAATTACGTTATGCTAATAATAGGCCAGGTACATTCCTAAGTACATACTTGGAACATTGTAAATTAGTCATTTGTAGAATGACTTTTACTAAGGGTAGCTTCAGTCTCCCAGATTATCTGTTCTTTATTTAACCTGTAAGCAAAGAGCTTTTCTTTTCAGTCTCCCTTTCCACAGTAAAATGGAAATGCTAAGAAAAGGATGGTGACATTTTTTTCTAATCTTTTAGATATTATATTATTGTTTGCTCTCTCAAGAAAAATTTAACCACTATTTGATGTATGTTGAAACTGTAGATTTCCCACCTCCTGTCACACTCATTTCAGAAGCATACCGTACTTGGATGGCACAGAAACTGATACTGCTACAAGTCGTTCCTTTAAAGATATGTACGTGTACGTCTCTTATTGAATGGTCTTAATTTTAAAATATAAAGTAAAATGAAAAACATACAGCAGCTAGTGAACATGTGAAGTACTTATTTCTCAGTGATACTCTGCACTAAAAGTAGACAAGCATGAATTGTGATTGAGTTTAATCATCTAATACATTTTCCCCCAAATAACATGAAACTCCACCTAAAGTTATTGCAATCTCAGAAAATTAATTATATCACATGACAAAAGTTTGGCAATAGGCAGTTCTAGACTTGAATTCAGCCATTAAGTGATGTCAGGTTTTTCTATATTTTCTCTTGTTTTTGATCATTGTCATTAGAAGATTATAATGCTTGCAAGTAACACATCCTTACACTATAACATTCCAAGATTTAAAAAAAAAAAAACAAGCTTTTAAAAGGTTTCCCTTTTTAAAGACAAGAAAAATTTGCCAAGATGTTCCCAGGAGATTTCCTCTTCATTCGTTGACTGGGTATCATCACGTGTTCATGCCTTTTGGGAACGTGGAAAAGACATGTCATGATCGAACTCAACATCCATCCCACTGAGTTAAGGAAGTGACCCATGAAGCATTCAAGTACCTAGTGCTTGAATAAAGTTAGGATTCTATTAGAAAGAATAAGGTGAAAGGTATTTGCCAATGATATGAGCATGTTGCAGAAAAGCATCAAGAAATGGTCTAGTACTCTGAGGCAAGTAATAATGGGAGCTTTTACCAGGCCTGAGACACGAAAAGGCCAAAGGAGGAGAGAAAATTGAAACATGGGCATGGAACTGTGATTTTCCATAGAGTAGGATGTCAGCCCACTTGGAGGAACCTAAGGAACAAATACCTAAACCTAACCTCCCTCCTTCTGTCTGGTGCCCCTAATGATAGCGCCCACCTGGGAGCCAGAAAGCACAGAAACCTAGTGACATGTCCTAGGTGTCAGTCCCATGAAACAGTGCAGAACTGTAGAGTGTGAGATGGTTAGAGTGCGGCCCACAATAGAAGCTAGTCATCACAGCTGCCATTCATTGAGCACTTATCCTGTGCCAAGTCGTATGATGAGCACAAAGCAGGGATTTAGTAAGGCAATATTAGTTGGGGTAAACATGCTCTTCACTGCATATCCTAGAAAAGAGAACAGAATTCTTTGTAAGGAGCCTGTGAGGGAAGTTTTTGTGGGAAATGCCAAAGGTTGAGTTGAGAGAGCATGGAAGAAGAGAGGTCAAATGTAATCATCATGTGGAAGGAGGACATTTTCCAAGCCTAGAAAGACATGAAGGTTTCTGCTGATTTTGCAAATAGTGAAGACCCATACCTAACTCCATTTTGGCTCTCAGAAAATATAGGACCTTGGAGGGGTATGGAGCATGCAGTACCCGGGAACAGTGAAGTCTAAGATTCCAGGCTTAGTAAAATTATTCCACAACAAAGCTTGATACAGAAATAACAAAATCGGTCCTATTTGAAAGAATCACGTGGACTTCGACAATGAGAACCTAAATAGAAACCACAGTGGGTTGAGCAGTTTAGACTTTTCTCTTTCCTGCCACAAAATAAGACTCCTGGATTCTCAGGCAATGTTTATAGAGAGTTTATAGAGAGTTTATAGAGAGTTTCTATGACTGGAGGCAGAGAAGAACAAAGATAAATGATAATAACTGTCTCACCATCCTGGTGAGTGACTGCTAAGAGTGAGATTTAATTTTTATTTAGAAAAATATGACATTTCTTATACCCAAGTGTGATGAAGTAAAATCAATATTTTCAGTGCTTGAATCATACCAACTTTTTGAAGTAAGAATTACTATTTCTCTTTTATCAATAATGAAAGTAATGATTCAAGAGTTCTAATAACTTCTCTATGATCATGACCCCAATAAGTGGCTGAACAGGGACTTGTACTTTAAACAGTCTTCTCTTAATCACTCTTCTATGTTACATGGAATTGGCTGGGATGGGAATCTGGCTGGAATCATATCCAGGCTTTGTGGAACATTTTACACATCAGACTAGGTAATTCCATTTGATAATATTTGCTATGCTGTGCTTTAATACAATAGGAACAATATCAAAAAACAAAATCTTGTTTTCTCCTTCCCAAAGTACAGACAGTGATTCAGTGTTTGTATAATGAAACTGAAAGGCAAAGGACTCTGTATGTATCAATGTGAGAATGCCAACAGACTGCTAATGGAAGCTAGCGAGAATGGGTAAATGTCAGACAAGGATCAGTGACTCTTTGAGGATCACTTACCTTTTCAATAGGGATCAAAATCCTTAGTACAAATGGCTAATATGCCGCATCTGTCATATTACCAAATTACATCAATAATATCAGCTGGTGGCAGGTCTTCCGGGGTTACTAGTACTACAGCTGTAGTCTTAGTGCTGTATCTATGACAAAACTCTTCTTCTGGGACATATTATTATGGTTTAAGAGACCTTTCCCTCTCTCCTTCTCTTTTCTCTGTCTTCGTCGATTAGTTATCTTAGTCAATGTCAACCGAGTCTGTCAGTTTCCTGAGAACAAAATTTGAGTAATCACCCTTGTAACTTCTTTTCCATGACCCTTCAGGGCCATTATAATCTCTGTTCTGTTTTTGAAATGACACTTAATTCAGTCTCTCCCCATCACCCTAGTCCCATCTTATATCTTCTCTTGATCTCCAACCTCTCCAAGAGTCTCTTCCACTCCAACTTACATATGGTCCTACCAGAGTTTACTTCCACAAAAGAAAACCTCCGATCAACGTCCTTTTCTTTACAATGTATTCAGTGGTATTCACCCTATTGTTAAAACCTAAGATGCCCACAAGACATTCACCACCTAATGCCAGCCTCCCTTACCAGACCCTTCTCTTCGCATTCTTCCATCTTTGCTAATACTTTAACCTGTTAAATCTCACCAAGGTTTTTGATTGTGTAATTCTGTTTTCTCACATGCCTCCCTCTGTTTTACTTCCATCTTGACGTTAAATTCTCTAGTTTATCCTTTGAAGCAAACTGAATTATCATCCCCCCGTGAAATCTTTCCTAGTTCCTTAAGCACGGCTATTCAGTTCTGTGTCAGGATGATAACTGTACTCTGACGTTGAGTAGGGGGTAACAGCTGGAGCTGAAGCTGTGTCTGCTGTGAGATCTAGCATACCTAGGCAAAGCTGGCAGCCTGGAGGTGAGTCATGGTGGAAGGTATCTTCTTGGGGAGCCAGGAGACTTCCTTGTGTCAGACCAGACTCTGCCCAGATCCAGCTTTATGGGGACTGATGTCGGGCACACTGCACTGGGTTTGATTCTCAGATCTTCCCACTAGTTGACCACTACCCTAAACTCCTGTCTGTATCCGTGGGATAAAAGTTGCAAAAAAAAAAAAAAAATACTAAGAGCTGCCTCATTGACAGTTGTGTGGGTCAGCCACTAAAATGATGGCTCTCAGGTTGCTTGGGCATAGCCATGAAAAGCAAAGGACATTTTCCTTACGCTTATAAGGAAATAGCTCCATAGTCTGTATAGATTCAATGAATTAATTGTAGAAAACTTTCAATAGATGCAGCTTTGGAAATGGCAGCAGTTGATGTGTCTGTTGCCTGCCCCTCTGTGGTAGGAAGGGGAGGTAGGGAAAGAGAAGAAATGGTTTCTAGAATCCCATCCCATGTGGCTGTGGGACAGGAACAGTTTTCAGCTGTAAGTATCCCTAAGGGAGACTGACGCAAGCGAAAAGTGGGGATTGAAAAAATGGTAGTTTACAAAGTTTATTGATGAACCTAAATAAGACTTAGGGACTTTCATCCATTCATTGAATACTTATTCATGAGAATCTACATTTGTACTTGCCATACCAGCCACCCCGGACATGATAGATAACAGAACAGGCACAGGAAGGTGAAGGTAGATAACAAATGAATCCACCAGGAAGGAAAAGGCAATTTCAGGTATCAATAAGTACAATGAAAAAATGACACGAGCTGTTGTGATAGAGAGCTGAGTATCAGGGAAGGTCTTGGTAAGGGGATGTCACTGGAGCTGAGACCTAAAAAACATAAAAGAATCAGCTAGAGAAGATCCTGAGGGAATAACACCCTAGGTAGAGTGAATAGCAAGTGCAAAGGTCTTAATATAGAAATGAGTCTGGCATTTCAAAGACCACAAAGGTCATTGTAGATACCATGGTGAGCAAGTAAGCGAGGGAGCAGGTGATTCATGGAGATAAATAGGCATTGAGTTATGTAGGAACTTTAGCACTTGTTCGAGAGTTTGGGCTTTATTCTGTGTGTACTTGGAAGCTAGTGGAGGTTTAAGCTAGTAATTGACATGCTCTGAATTTTGTTTTTAAAGCTGCTCTTAGAATGGAATATGGAGGGGAGGGGCAATAGAGGAGGGGGGGAACCAATTTAGAGGCTATTCCAGTATTTCAGGCTAGTAATAGTAGAAAAGGTGACCGATTGGCAATGTAGGTTACAGATACAGTAGGCAGAATCTGCTGAAACACTGGCAGAGTTAGAAAACTCGCTGTAGACAAACTAAATAAAACAAAACCAAACTTTTAGACCACAGGGCCAAATTGGTTGTTACCAGAAGGGAAGCGGGAAAGGAGATAGGCCAGTAGGATAAAAGGGGTCAGTGTGCAGTACAGTTAGAATTTAGCTTTTAGTGGTGAACGTAATGTAGTGTACCCAAACATTGATCTCTCATGATGCACACTTGAAACATATGCAACGTTATTATGCAATGATACTTCCACAGTCGTTTTTCTTTCAAAGAATGCACCTTGTGGTTTCTGACTAGAATAACTCTTGGAGAAGTTACTTGAAAAGAGAAAATCAGACACAGATGTGGTTGGGGGAGTGTTGAGTTACTCATTTTGTGAGCTATTAGAAAATCAGAAAATGTGTCGGGTAAGCAATTGTATAAAAGATCCATATAAAACAATACATGATTTTATATATCAACTCTGTACAGACACAAATCTCTCAATAAATCCAAGGCAACCTGCTTTTCCCCTAGCATAAATAACTGCTGTTTCTGTGCTTGAATGTCATATGAAGCCACAGGCTGCACCCGAAAAAGACCATCAGGTAGAGCTGAATTCATGAATGTTCAAAGGCTGGATGAAATAACCCCACACTAAATCTAATACTAATCTAAGCATTTCTATGGCCAGATACTCAGTTTATAAAGGAGAATTTTTTCCCCCAGTAATAACGAAGGGATGCTTTATGCACAGATATGTCAAAAGCCCCAAGAACGCAGAGTGAGCTGCTGCGATCATATGCCTCTGCTTTGGGACCGAAGGATGAACTTGGTTTTATGGAACACGCGTGGAACAATGTGTGACGACATGGAAGCCACAACACTGAGTACTGTTACCACTGCTTATCATTTTGTGAAGTCAACTTTCTGTGCTTTGAGTCCACACTCCAAAAACTGGCAAAAAATTCAGTCTTCATTGTCACGGAGATTGCTGTCAGACCTGTGGGGTCCCAAGGGAACAAGCCTCCCAAGGGCCTCACGGGTCATGTTCCAGAAGTCGCTGCCAGTGTGCCCACTGTCCAAGGCAGCAGTGTCCGCTGATGGAGCAGGCACCCATATGTCTCTGTCAAGCTGAGAGTAAGTTCTTGGGAGCGCCAGGCAGCAACCCCCCTCAGAGGCACTGCCACCCAGGCAGGTAGTTGCACAGGATTCTTCTGGAAAGTGCAAAGCCCTGACCTTTCCCTCCCTGCACCCAGAGCCTTCAGAATGGTGATTCTGCCGTAAGTCCTGCTCTCCACTTCACCATGGCTATTTTCTTCCAGAAAACATTCAGCACAATGTTGCGAGCTTTTAAAAACAAACTTCTCTTCGGGTCCTCAGTACTAAAGACCCTTAGGCAGGGGATCACAGGGGCCTGGTATGTAAGAAGGTAAATGCCCCAAAGGACACATGTGTTACAACGTGAAATATTTTCATAAACTGTCCTATTACTGTTTTGATGATAAAGGGAAAAGGCTTTACTGAATGGGGATGCCAAGTATTTTACAAATATGGAAAATGGATATAATCTACTAAAACTACAAATGTATACAAATCCAACATGTTTCTCAAATATAGTCCTTTGTACCTGGCTTGAGTTGGCAAAGTGCCTGTTTCCACACCTAAAAAATGCCATCCAGGTGAAAAATTCTCCTAAGGTTAGACAAAGATGATTAGTTTTGTTCTCACTACATTCCTCTGGAAACAGGAAAGTATTGGTGCTGGCTAGAATCGAACCCATGTTCATGCTGAATATAGTTAAATAAACAAAAAAAAACATAATACATATTGCTCTGTAGGCAGTCTGCTCAGAGAGAGAGATTTGCAAATAGCCATGCTCAGTATGTTGGAGCTTAATTTATCTGTCTGCAAATCAGTGTCTCACCAGACTCTAACTTCATCTGTACATACATTAAAAAGCTAACATCCAGAGGACACTCAATAAATGAAATGCACTGCCCTGACTGGGGAAAGACTTTTCCCAGTTAGTTGTAAGCTTATTTGCCACAACTGCCCTCCAACTTGAGGCTCTCATTTATTTCTTATAGCCTATGATCCATTTACTCACTGATCTAGTGGGACAATTTCTTTGGAGCGCTCCATGACAAAGTCAGCCATGCCTCTGCCCCTTGACCTTTCTCCCTGCAGGGCTATTCCAGAAAGCTGCAGAGGATGCTTTTTTCTCTTAGACCCACTGCTGCTCTCTGTCTGACTCTGGTTTAAGAATGTTCCCATAACCCCATTAAGAACAGTTCCCTTCCCTCCATTCTTTATCACAAATCACTGTAAGATGGAAGTCAAGAAATCCCATCTCTTTGGTTAACTGGGTCACTAAGAACCATAGCATTCCTCTGTTCCTGCCCTGAAAGCATAATTAAAGCCTTGACTAATTAGTATTAAAAGTAACCTTAATTAACTAACCTAACTTACCACTAATCAAGGGAATGGGTCTTCTGAGGGATAGTGCATCATTTTCTAGTCAGTGCACAATATAAGGTAATATGCATGTGTACCCTTGAGGTGCGCTCATTTAAAAAATTAAAACTCTTCATTGTTAAGAGTGTAAGTTGGAGGTTACTTGCTTACTGGTTTGTTTATTTATTTATATATTGTCTCTTCCCACAAAGGATGGACTCTAAGGACATTATCTTATATTTGTGCTACAGAACTCTTGCAACAATTAGGAGATGAAAAGGTCTTTAGCATGCCTCTTATTTGCTCTGGGTTATTAGTAGTAACCCCATGATAATCTCTAAGCAGAGTAATGCAGAGGCTTCTCTATCTGATTTCCACATTACAGACAGTCACTGGTTATCTGTGACTTAACATATGTGCCTTCATCTCCCTGGACCCCAGCCTCCTCACCTGTAAAATGAGGCCAATATATTAAGACCTCTTCCAACATTAACACGCTGTGTTCTAAGGAGTGAAGTTGCTCTTGACCCTTGAGTCCTCTGTCTTGAAAACCAAATAGATATAAAGTGTATTCCATTACATACTTCTGTGACTACTTGCACCGTTGGCCCGTTTTGAAAGTTGCCGTCATACAGTCACCCAGACAGCTTAATGAGAAGGCAAAATAACAACAATGCAACTAATTTCCAGAACAATGGTTAGATCTACCTGAACACCTGTCTTACTCAGCTCTATTACCTGTAACTTCAAATTTCATTTCTACAATGTAAGGCTCAATACCTCTGTACCTACCTTTGACATTGATATGAATAAGTATCCAAGACCATTTCCTTAGCACACATCTGGAGAAAGAGAAAAAGAGTACAAGAGAGAAAAGATAGAGTACCAGAAGAAAGCAGAGTAAGAGCAAAGTGGTCCAGCACCATCAGCTCCTTAGTATTTCCCAAGTGGGCCCTGAAAGACCTTCCCTCTCAGACCACTCCAGCTCTTGCCATAGTAAGTATCTATTCTACTGTTGGACAGATACCTACAGTATCTGTCTACTGGAACTTGTAATGGGAAAATGTAGTATTAAGCACTAGAACAAATGCATGAAGGAGACTACAGAATCTTCTGTCCTAAAAAGGTTTAAGAAGAAGCCAGCTTTCTTTTAACCTGGGATTGTTAAAAGACATGTACAGGTACCCGGAGTGTGGTGATGCCCGTCAGCGCCCCTCCAGGCACAGTATTTGTCCTCCAATTGCTGTGAGCATCAGCTGCTGAGTCCCCACCTGGCAGCCACAAATAATACCCGAAGAACTTACCCTGCATTTGAAAATGAATTCCACAAATTCTTCAAGTTACTCCCTGAAATTTCAGTCTTTGTTGTCTTCACTTCAAATGATTGAACGAATGAAAATTTACAGAGAAATGGACAGTTAAAGGGTTTTCTTCTTTTTCATGTGTAACGTGTGAGAAATAGACAGGAAAGAGGGGGGATTTTTAGATATTATCTAAAGGATTATCAAATTTCAGTGTTCACATCAATCACTAAGAAGACCTATCTGATATGCAGATTCTTGGGCCTCCCACCTAGAGAATTTGAGGCAATAGAGCAGACATAAACACACACACACACACACGTGCACACGTACACATTTCTCATTGGTTCTAATATAGGAGGTGATCCATAGACCACACTTTGAGGAAACGTCTGTGTAAGGATTGTTGGTCCTCTGGTCAGCCACTCTTGACATCATAATTTTTGAAAATTGTGAGTTGCAACCATCCCACTTTGGGGAACAGAGCCAGTCAAATGGAAGCAAACCACAGCCAAATAAGAGGATTTCAGAAACTAGCCAGAATATAAAGGGCATTACAGTATATGACTCCAAGACTTAAACATACAACCTGGTGTCAAGACAAAAATAAGTAGATTGACAGATCAATGGAAAGAATGGAGAGTCAAGAAATAGACCCATACACATATGGAGTAATTGATTTTCAACACAGGTAAAGTGAATTCGTTGGTGAATGAATAGTCTTTTTGACAAGTGGTGCTTGGATAATTGGATATGCATGTACAAAAAAAAATTCACCATATTTGAAAAGTCAATCCAAGTGTATCACAAACTCAAAAGTTAAATTAGAAATTATAGAACTTCTAGAAGCAAAAAAGTAAAAGATACATTTTGTGATCTTGTTTTAAGCAAAAAATTCTTAGACAAAAAATACCAAACCACAATCAAAAAAGTAAAACTTGATGTGGTGAATTTTACCAATATTAAGAACTTCTCTTTGAAAAACACAGTCAAGAGTTAAAAAAAAAAAAAGCACCAGACTGAAAAATAACACTTTGAAACATAGATAATATTGTATTTGCAAATCTCTTATCTGATAAGGAATTTGTAACTGCAATACATACATAACTCTCAAAACTCAACAATAAAATTTATGGGCAAAAAGATTTAAATAGATACTTCAGCAAACATATATGCATAACAAATAAGCACATGAAAAGATTCTAAGCATCATTAGTAATTTAGAAAATATAAATTAGCCACAATGATATTATGACTTATTAAAATGGCTGTAATTTGAAAGACTAAATCAAGCAGTCACAAGGATGTGGCGAATCTGGAATAATGTTCCACAATAAAATGAACTGTCAATATAGACAACATGGTTGAGTCATAAAATAATGATCTGAGTTAGGCCAGACAGAGCACAAATTATAAGATTCCATTTATATAAATTTTAGAAAATAAAAAACCAATCCATAGTGACAGAAAGATGAGTAGTTTCCTGAAAAGGTGGAGGGATGATAGGATTAAAAGAGGGCCAAGCAGTCCCTGGGGGCCTATGAATATGTTCATTATCTTTTTTTGTACCTTTAGTCTCTGTGATACATGTCAAAGCTAATCACATTATACACTCCGTGAAAATTATTGTATGCATACTGTGTCTTAATAACACTGCTTAAAATTGGTAACCACTTTAAAAGATAAGGAAAAGGAGAAATTGAGGAAACCATAATCTTAAATATTCAAAAGTAATACAAGAAAAAATGGATATTACTGCTGTACATTATTTAACTCATCCATGAACACTATTCCTATAGTTCTAGAAATGTAAATACTGAATATGTATTTAACTCAGATTATGATACAGACTTTTCCAGAAAAAGGAAACATGAGTGTTTTGGCAGTTTCTAAGAGTTGATTATCTTGATCTGTAACAAGAAGTCAGGAGATGATGGATAAAAGGACTACATCAAGAAATGCAGTTTATTATAGATATGGAGGTAAATATCAGAAGAAACAACTAAAAGAGTTGAAAGCACTTACTTCTTATCAATAGTACTGAGGGACAAAAGGAATAAAACAAAGTACTGCTAGTTTTACACATACATGCACATGCACATATGCAGCTTATGGTGCCATTTCACCATTTGACTGAACAAACAGTTGTTGGCAGGCAATGTTCCATGAATATTTCCATATTTCTGTCCAACCTGGGTTTTATGATTGAAAGGCAAACGTGCCTTGGAAGTTAGAGAAAATAAATTCCTCTGGATAATCTAGAGATTTATCTCCTCTGGAACCATTTGTTTGTATTCTAGGAGTAATAAAACCCAGGGGCTATTTGAGGTATTCTCCTCCCCTCCTCTGAGAGGATTTGCTTACGCTTATATTAGGCAGTAAGGTTCTGTCTCTTCAGAGCAGAGAAGGGGTGGATGTGCCAGCCACCCAGCATAATCTCCACTTTCATAATTTGGGGGGTTACTCTCATCTGGTACAAAACTTCTGCATTTGCCAATAAATATCTGGATCTCTGGGTTACCTTGTAGGGAATTGGGTTATGAATATTAATCTTTTTGTGAGTTAGACATATTATAGGCTACATAATATAATGTTGTATGTATGGCCAGATAATGTATATACAATGTGTGGATCAGAGAACATAGGTTAGTTTATGGAGCTAAGTCTCAAAAGAGACCAGAAGAGTTGACTTAAAGAACCAAAGCATTGAATTAACTTGAGCAGAAAGAAACCATCCTCTGTTACAAGAAAAGGGGAGTAAGATGAGAGTGGATGTGGGTAAGCATGCAGATGGAGGAAGGATTATTATGGGTTGAATTGTGTCCCTCCAAGTGTATGTTGAAGCCCTTACCCTATGACCTCAAAATGTGACCTATTTAGACCTTTGTAGGTGTATTGGTTGAGATGAGATCACACTGGAGCAGGGTGGGCCCTTAGCCAGCTAAGTGGAGTCTTGTTAATAGAAGGAAGGTTAAAGACAGACACACACAGAAGGATGTAAACATGAAGGCACACAAGGGATAACAGTCATGTGATAGCCAAGACAGAGACTGGGTTTTATCTCTACCAACCAACAACAGCCAGGGGTTGCCAAGAACTTCTAGAAGCTAGGAAGAGTCAATAAAGAATTCTGTGTAGTTTTCAGAGGGTGCATGGTCCTGCTGATACCTTAATTTCAGACTTCAGAATTGTGAGACAATGTATTTCTGTTGTCCTAAGCTATCAAATTTGTGGTACTTTCTAGCTGTATCCATATGAAACTAGTACAGAGATGTTGTAGAAAATCATACTGTGGTCTTATCTTATTAATGAAGGAGGTAATGGAGTAGCATAAAGGTTGAGAAGGGAGCACTGAGCTATAGTGAAGTTCCAAACTAATACCTGAAGGGAATGGAAATGGAAGCCAAGCATGAAGATATAAAAATGAATAATAAGGATCTGGCTGAAGTCAGTGACTATGAATTTATGGCAACACTAATGTGATAAAAATCCCAGACACAAATATGAATTTTGCATGTGATATGTTATTATTTCAAATCAATGTGTAAGTCATAGATTCAATGAAATATGTTTGACAATTTGAGAGGAAAATAAGGTTAATTACCTACAGACAGGATTGTCCCCTTGAATCTAAAAATAATCTTAAAAAGTTATATATATAATGGTAAAAAATAAACAATCTGAATATTAAATAGAAGTAGCATATAAATGACATTTAGTTGTTAACAAATATCCCATAGGGAGGATATATTTTGCTTTTAATTGAAAAAAAAGTGTTTCAATTGAAAAAAAATGTTACTTTCAATGATTAGTACAATCTTGTAAGATGCATACAAAATATACACCAACACTTGTACTAATACACGCATAAATATATATATATAAAATGTGGCTATAATACCTATATGATATTATCAATAATAACTTGTAAAATAATAATATAATATTGACTGTCCATAAATGATTGAACTACAGTCTTTATGATGTTTTATTTTTCAAATTATATAATCAATATATGGCTTCTGTCACTTTTTTATTTTTTTTAATATATATATATTTTTTATTGTTATTTATATCTTTTACATTTTGTATTCCCCTTGGGTAACCCACCACCAATTCACCCGTGATCCATCTCTGTGGCCCCTTGTGTTCTTTTCTACTCCATTTTGTGCCCTTACCCTCCCCTCTCCCCAGCCCCCTCCCACCCACTGAGTGTCTCTCTCCTATTTGGTTTCCTTACAGTCCTGACTTATAACTTTATTTTAAAAAGAAAGCATTTTAATAATCACAATTCCAGAATTTGAAAATCTTATATACCATTGTGTGCCTGTGTACATGGGACCTAACAGCTGTCTCAGCTTTCTCATAACACAGAATCCTTAAGAAAAGTTAACTGGAAAAATAATTTGTCCAATTATTTTGGTGTGCGTATGTAGAGATATGATAAATGTGTGTGTATATATGTGTTTGCGTCTATATGTATACCTAAGGATATATATTTGAGGCCAATGTCTTAAAGAATGCATAGAAAAATCTTGAATCTATGTCATTTGCACAGTCCCATATTCAATAAAAATAGAAGTTCTGCTGAAATAAATTGCTCTGAAAAAAGCAGGTCAGTTTAAGAACAATTAGGCTCAAAGAAAGTTTTAGTATTATCTTCCTGGTGAGATCAGTAGTGGCATGTAATCCAGAAAAAGCACAAGTTTGTAGAATATTCTCAGAGATGAGTTTTTGATATGTTTTATTTTAGTGCTTTCATTTTCTATAATGAAATGAGATAATAAATCCCTATTTGCGT
The DNA here is from genome assembly GCA_004024925.1 of Scalopus aquaticus. Taxonomy (NCBI): domain Eukaryota; kingdom Metazoa; phylum Chordata; class Mammalia; order Eulipotyphla; family Talpidae; genus Scalopus; species Scalopus aquaticus. The sequence goes on along the minus strand of PVIJ01005530.1, from coordinate 62,160 downwards.
CTGGGTATTCCAAAATAGCTTATAAGAATAGAAAAATCTGACAGTTGCTGAGAAAAAAAGAAAAAAACATGAAAATAGCTGAATCTCTCCAATCTTGTATTTATCCATTCAGACTATAAATGGTGTTATTGTTGAAAAGAAGTTGAGAAATTTTCTTCAGAGAAAAAACTTTTTGTGGAGGAAAAAATGGCATTTGTTGCTCACTAAAAACAAATGTGCAAAATTAATTTGATTCTTTTACTGGTAGGTGAGTAAAAACATAATAGTGGATTATCATTCATTCAGTCTGCAAATACTTACAAGTCCCCGCAAATACAAGTGCTAGGCCCAAGTCATAGCCCTGAAAAAAATGGACTCCCAAAGGAATAAAATACGGTCGCTGACCTCAATGAATCTTATAATCTTACATATTAACATTGATAAAGGATTTGGAAAGTTCACAAAGGAAAAATAACTGTCTGGAAACATATATATAATGTTCACATTCTCTAGTAATCAAGAAATGCAATTTTTAAAATAACAATGAGACATTAGCTTTCATCAACTAATTTAGAAAAGACTTCCTTAGAATAATACACCAGATTGGTGCTTTAAAAAACCTTCTAATTAATTATTAATTGGAAATCCTTTAAATTTTAGTTGAAGCATAAATTAGAAAATCTTTCTGGATTGTAATCTGGGAGCATGCATCATATTCTATAACACAGATCCACCTCCAGGATTTTCAGCTGAGGAAATAGATTATTGAAGTCCTCAAGGAGCATGAGAATTTCCACTGCATAGTTTTCAATAGTATATGCATATAAAAACATGGAATACATAAGCAGCCAATACACCATAAAAGATTTGTCAAGAACATAGTACATTTTTAAATTATATTCTGTTGTTAAAAATTAGTAGTAAAATATAACAATAACATTTACAATTTATGATATAGTGAAGAAGTAAAACCACAAAAATTGGGTACATGATGCCACTGAAAAATAATTCATGTGTAGATATTGTAAAAAGACATCTACACAAGCAGTCGTTTACACACCAAAAAGTTAGATGAGTTATGACAAGAATTAAGATTACAGGTAATTTTTATTTTTGCATGTTCTAAAATTTTGTACTAAACACATAATACATATGTTAAAAATTAACTTTTAATTAAACAACTTTAAACTGTCTATAGTTTGGACACAAAATTTGCTTTCTAAGATTTCCTTGCTTAATAAGAAATAGGAAATGAGAAAAAGTGAGACAGATTAATTTTTCCTTCTGTCTCTCACCCCTACTCAACTCTGAGATGTGATTGTGCTTTGAAAACTGTCTGGTGATGTCTCATGTGCCAAGGACATATGCAAGCTGAAAACCTGCTGTCTCTAATAGTGAAGAAGTAGATTCCCATTACCATTTTCCTTTGAATCGCTTGTCTTTTTCTTTATCCTTACCACCGTGGACTTGCAACATCCAGATAATTTTGTTAACACCTTAAAAATTTCCCTAAAATTCCCCTTTCTTGAGAACCCAGGTTAATATAGTCAAAATCAGCAAAGGAAATAAGCACAAATATCCGTATTACAAATATAAGCTACAGTAAGAGATACTACTTGAGTGCTAGAGCAAATAAGGTAAAAAGAGGTCACTTCCAAAACAGATTTTGGGAACTTCTCTAAGAAATATCACCTAAGTTGGACCTTACAACTTGAGTGTTATTTTTGACAACGGAAATGCATGTGAGAGTAATTAAGATGTAACACTGACCTGAATTCTGGCATGTCCAAAGTTATTAATTTGCATTTAGTTGCATACAAAAGAAAACCCAAATAGCAATTACTTAATGAATAAGGACATATGATTCATATTAAGTTCGCAAGTTAACAATTTCTGACATCAGTTGATTGTTTCAAAGGGTAAGGGCCAACCTATCTGCAATTCTCTTGGACTTGTCTTCATGGTGAAATGATGGTAACTGCAACTCCAGTTAATAGATTATATTCCGTAAAGGGTGGTGGGGAGGCATGGAGAGGCAAAATGATTTATCCAACTAAAATGCCCATATTTTAGTAAGCTTCACTGAAATATTCACCTATCAACATCCAACACTGATTCATTCCTAATTGACCAGGAATGTGACCTATAGCCACCCATTTGTGAAAGTAAAACTAAGGAATGAAATTTGTAGCTGTGTACATTGAAACCAATATGTAAGTCAAGGTTCTGATAGAGAAAACGGTGACAGTGCAAACAGAATAAGCACTTACCGCATTATATGATGGTAATGGACCTTCGGAATAGAAAGCAGCAAGTCAGAGGACAAGTCATATGCTTGGGAGGCCTACTTGCTAGCAACAGTGCCAGAGAAAGAGAGCAATCAAAGATGACCAAAGTTTCCAGGCTGCCTGATAATGAGAATGAGCTCCTAGTAGCATTGGCTTGTCAGCAATCTGAGTTAGTTAAGGAACTTTTTTTCTTTTAGTTTCTCAACTGAAAATGATGATAATATATAAGATTATTTTGAAATTCAGCTATATACACAAGGGAATTAAAAACATGAGCCCAACGAGAGCCTGACATGAATGTCCATAACAGCATTATTCATAATAACCAAAGAGTAGAACAGTCTGAATGTCCAACAACGCCATGAGTGAATAGATAAACAAAATGTGGTATACAATGCAATGAAATATTATTTGGCCATAAAAAAGAATGAAGTGTGGATACATGCTATGAAAGCCAGTTTCAAAAGATCATATAATTTTCATTTCATTTCATTCATTGATGTCATTCATATGAAATGGACAGAATAAGAAAACCCATAGGAACAGAAAGATTGCTGATTGCCAGAGGGAAGGGGAAGAGGATAAAGTGAAATAATTGTTACCAGGTTTGGGATTTATTTTGGAAGTGAGGGAGTATTCTGAAATAACAAAGTGCTAATGGTTATACAACTTTGTAAATAAACTAAATAAAAACCATTAATAGGTACACAATGGAATATTCCTCAGCAATCAAAAAGGATGAACTCATGCCATTTGCAGCTACATGGATGGCGCTTGAAGGGATAATGCTAAGTGAAATAAGACAGACGGAGAAAGAAAAATACCGATGGTCTCACTAATATGTGGAATATAAAGTTACTAAACTAATAGCAGATAAAGAAACACTTAAAAGCAAACCCCTAACAGCTGACTACAGAACTGAAATACCAATGGGAGGAGGGGTAAGAACAAAGGAGGAAGAAAGCACAATGGTCTGTGTTGGTGGAATATGGGTGAGGTGGTGGTGGGTGCAGGATGGTGGTAATACCTAATGGAGGTAACCCAATACTACTTAATTTAAAATATAAATTTAAAACACACCTGTTTGGAATCAAGAAAAAAGTACACGCTTGTTCTGGTTTTTGATAATGTTCAGGTACATTTTTCTTAGACTTTGGCATGATATTCTGGGTTTGTTTTTTTTTCATTTTGTATAATTTTTCCACAAAGACCCAAGGTCTGCACTAAACAAAATAACAAGCAACAGTTTCTCTCTTGAAGCAGTCAGTTTTAGTCAGAGTAACCTCTCTCTACTTTGTCTTGGCACTCACACCCATCAGAGTGATTCACTCCTTTGATTCACTCCTTGGTGTGTGTGTGTGTATGTATGTGTGTGTGTGTGTGTGTGTGTGTGTGTTTCTTTGTAGTTTCCATTGGATTACTCTTAACATTCTAAAGTTATAACAATCTAATTTGAATTTATACCAACTTAATTCTAACAATATACAAAAGCTATGTCTCTGTAGAGCTCTGACCCCATTTACGGTATAGTTGCCACAAACTAAACTTTTATAAATGTGTTCCCAAAAGCCAAATTTATAAGTTTTTATTATACATTCATCTTTTAATCTCTGTAGAAAATGAAAGTGGAATTACAAATAAAGTAAATAGATAAAAATAACCACTGAATTCCACACTTGAAAGGGCTGCATTTTATATGTAAATTATATCTCGGTAAAGTTCATATTAAAAACTATTATTGTGAAGATTAAATGCAATCATCACTGTAAAGTGCTGGACACAAAGTCTGATACTCAGCTAGTCCTCAGTAAATATTACTATTACTGTTTTTGATTGGTTGAATTTATGAAGCTGTGTGCCAGTAAAGTCACCAGGGAAAAGAACGGATGCGTCACCTTGCTTGTGTAGAGGAGAAAGTGGTCATGGTGAGGGTGTCCCATGTTTTATCATGGCCACGACAGCTACGGAATTCCACTCTCCTGAGTCCAGCTGAAGGGAGTGGACACTTTGCTGAAGAAGGTTCCACACACCTGGAACATTTTTGGCTTGTGTTTGTCAGGTGTGGACAAAATCTTCCCAGTGCCTGAGGCTGGAACAGAGAAAGACAAAGCTCACCAGAGGCAATCATGATGCTAAAAAAAAAAATTACAAATTAGGGAGGAATTTCCACAGAATTTCACATTTTTTAACCAACATCACAAACAGAATTTCTGCTTCCAAGAGAGGAAGGAGGGATTTAAGTGGAGAAGAACTACTTTAAAGTTGAGCTTTCCACACAGTCTGGATCTATGTAATCCAATAAAAGGGCTTAATGTTTCTGCAGTATGTTCTGAAGGAGCCACTTCGCTGTGACAAGATGGTCTATTACATGCATAGGGCCCTGGAGGTGAGCACAACTGAGGATTAGTTAGCTCTTAGATGTGTTCTCTTACTGAATTTTGTTTTTTAAAGAAGGGGAGAATACATGAAAATAGACCTATAAGAAACAGAGAAAATAATAAAAAATGTATATCTTTTTTTGCCTGAGAAGCTCTAAGCTCAGTTAACAAATGTCCTGTTGAATCTTAACATTTTTAAAATCCAAACTAACCCTTAACAAGCACAATAAGAGCTAAATATTTGCTTAGCCTTCTCAAAGTCCCTTTCATTCTGAAAATCCTTACAAATGTAGGAAAATTAATTCTTAAAGTTACTCTATTAAAATGCAGTACTAGGATTTATATCAAAAATTGAATTTTCTCTATCTGATGAGCTTTGCTCAATTGAACCAATGGTAAGCATGATCCCAAAGTACAGTATAAAAACGTCCCCTATAAATGTCTGAAGACTACAATAGCCAGCATATATTATAATTATATTAATAATAATAATGCTCTCATTTCACTCAGAGTTTGAGAGATTAATATCTGTCTAAAATTTCATTGAAGATAAACTCTAAGCAGAGATCATTTAAATTGTACTGAACACACACTTAAATATACGTAGCTTTATTATATGGATCATAGTCAGGTATAATCAAACAGGCATTTGAGCACATTTGAAATTTAGTGGTTAGCTTGCACTGGATATAGTAGAAAAGTACCTTAAAAAGGCAAAGCTAATATAAGCAGGTATAGACTAGTTGTATCTCTTACAAATTTTCAATTTGGATTTGAAACAAAAGAAGCTAATCATCACCTCTTTAGCTTTATAAAACTATATAGTCAGTAAGTTTCCTGCCTGGTGGCACAATGGGTTAAGCTCAGCGCTGTGGAGCTGTGGCAGCTGTGGTTCTAGTTCAATGCCTAGCCTGGGAGATTCCCACATGACGCAGCAGACCTCTCCTGCCTCACCCGCTGCTCCCCTCAGCAGTGTATTTCCGTCGATCTGCCTGTTCTGTTCCCCACTCTGTCTCTGGTGAACCTTCTCACCGCCCCACATTCTGGCCTGCACCCCAGCTTGTATGCATAAATAAATAAATCTTTAAAAAAAAAGAGAGAGAGAGAGAGAAAGGGAGGAAGGAACAAAAAAGAAAGAAAAGACTAGATGAATTCACAAATAAGCTTTGCCTAAATCTGTACCAGGCAGGTGACACTGGGGACCTATGTTCAGTCTGAGACTTTTTTTTTTTTAGAGATTTATTTATTTTTGCATACAAGCTGGGGTGCAGGCCAGAGGCGTGGAGTGGTGCAAGGGTTCACCAGAGACAGAGTGGGGAGCAGAACAGGCAGATTGACAAATACACTGCGGAGGGGAGCAGTGGGTGAGACAGGAGAGGTCTGCTGCGCCATGTGGGAATCTCCCCAGGTGGGCATCGAACCGGCACCACAGCCACCCACAGCTCCAAGGTGCTTTGCTTAACCTGTTGCACCACCAGTGCAGCCCAGTCTGAGACGTTCTGCCTGAGCCTTCCTACCAAACCCTTCCAAAGGACAGTGTCTGGTGGTCTGAAGCGCAGCAGCTCTGCCTCCCACATAGAGTGCCATCCAGGACAGATTGCAAAGGCTGCCAGCTTCCCATTTCACTGAAGTCGGCATACGTTTTCTGCTTACTGACAACAATGCTGCCATTCTGCCCTGGGTGAGAAGACACCTTCCCCTGGAAAGTGATGAGAGCAAGAAATGTGTTTCAGTTGTCTCTGGAAAACCAGGAGCTAATTCAACTTGCTTTGGTGTGACTTTTCTGATTTTTTAGCAAATGATTTTGATGGAAACACAATTGAGATTGCACAGTAAAAATTCTTCTCCAAATTATCTTTTTTTTTAATGTATACATTTTTATTGTTATTTATATCTTTTACATTTTGTGTTCCCCTTGGATAACCCACCAATTCACCTGTGATCCATCTCCGTGGTCCCTTGTATCCTTTTCTATTCCATTTTGTGCCCTTATCCTCCCCTCTCCCCCCGCCCCCCCCACCTCACCCCCAGTGTCTCTCTCCTATTTGGTTTCCTTATAGTCCTGTTACAAGTGAAACCATTAGATGTTTTTTCTCTTTCTTTCTGACTTATTTCACTGAGTGTGATCCCCTCTAATTCCATCCATGTTGCTGCAAATTGCATGTGTTTATCTTCTTTGAATGCTGAATAGTATTCCATTGTGTATATGTACCGCATCTTCTTGATCCAGTCATCTGTTTTTGTACATCCAAATTATCTTACACCCATTGGAGAAATTACCTCAGGTTACGTAGTGAGACTTGAACTTAGACTGTCAAAGAATGGTTCACATTTCCTGTTCTCTGCTTCATCCTTTACCTTTCTGACCTCTCCTTAAAATAAAAAAAAGGGGGGGGGGGCTGAGGCTGGTACAGAGGATAATCACAGTTTCTGAGCCAAAGAGGGAGGGTTCTGAGCTGGGAGCATGCGAGGTGGCTGGAACCTGCTAAGTCACAGGACTTGGGTGATGTGAGAAGCTGAGGGGTGAGAATTTGTGTTAACCTGTCTGACAGCCCAGGTCTTGTTCCTTTCTTTGTAATCTCCCCTGAGCACTCCAAGATAGACTGGCTTAGGCGCACCCGATCTAATTTAATGGATGATTTGACAATGGGAAATTGAGGAAGGAAATGATACATGCCAGATAGCAACGGAGTTGAAGCTGGAAGGGTGTGATGCCTGTCACTCACCAAGTGGGAAGTGTCTGAATGAAGGAGTGCTTATTATGGGGGCATATTCTAGCACTCTCTGGGAAGAAGAAATGTCCACCGCTCCTTTAGCCCTCCTGCATAGTGCCCAGTCTCTGGGGGGCATGACTAAGCAATCTGTAGCAGTCCATTTCTGCCCAATTTGGTAACTTCTTTTAGGACCTGCTTTTTCCTAGGCAGGGAAGAGAGTATTGGTTTGTGACCTCAGCTGCCATCTAGTTTGTGACCTCAGCTTTCATTTATCCTCATTGCCAGGTGTCTCTGTTACAAGTTCTTCCTCTCTCTTCCATATTTCTACTTACACTTCCTGCTACCCAGCTCTATTCCCAGTTGATAATTCCCAGATTCCCTTGGTAATGAATGACTCCTGATTAGGCTGCCTTAGAAACTTCCTCTCATGAAGTATTCTGATAGGCACCCCTCCAGGCATAGCGTGACTCAGGAGACGCAAGCCAATCCCCTCCATAAAGCATAACCCTTCCTATTATCTACCACCTGCCAGACGGCATTCAGTCTACCAAAGTGTACTGACATGAATGGAGAAGAAATACGCTAATTGTAACTTGAACTGTCCTTTGTCATTTTTATGTTATTGCTTACTATGAGTCCACAAGGGTAGAACAGATGTTGGTGTTTGAGTTTAAGAACTAGATCTCTCAGAGAAGGTCAGCGTGGTGCCCTGAGAAGCCTCTGGATTCATTTTAGAGGTCTTAATGACTCTTTTTCATGGTGCTTTAAAATTACTCATCTTGAACCTATCATTATATACCTCTTGCTTTCACTGGCAGCATTAGAGTCCTTCAGTATTATTTATTGTGCTTCAGTGGTATCAACGGGAGGAGGATTCAATTTCCCTTCAGAAAGGTAATCATTCATCCTTCTCTGCCCTAAGGTTTGTGTGTGAGCAACTGACTTCTCTATCTACAGTAGGAATGCTGGTTAGAAAAAGACAGACCATTTAACAGTCCAGCTGAGAGTATACACAAGACAATCCTCTCCCCCCTTCCCCTTTATCTAATAAAGTGCAAATATTGAGCACTTACTGTGTTCTAAAACATTTAGATGGTTTCCATGGATTATCTCATTTAATCTTCACAATTAAATTAATAAATAGATGTTATAATAATCCCCAAATTTATACTTAAAGAAACTGAGTAAGTAAATAATTTCCTCGAAATCGGGTAGCAAGTAAGTCATGGAATAAGAACTCAAATATAATTAAAATATCAATAATTCATATCTGTTTCTGCAATCTTTGGAGAAGCCACGTATTTCCCTGAAAGTGCCCCTTCACTCACAGGAAAGAGAAAGATGCTTTACACATAGGTCTTTGTTTGCCCCTTTGCAGCCCAAGCCATCACCCAGATTTTGCATTCCTGGCCCCCCACTCTAGTTAGTCTTCCTCTGTTGCCCTAGTGCCAAAATTATCTTAAGGAGATTTGCTTGCTTATTTTCCACAGAGTTTCGGTCTGCTAGTTCAGATATCTGAATAAGGTTGCCGGTTTTCCAAAAGCAATGAGTCAGACCTAAAATCGTGTAAAAAGGTGAGGTGTTAACTCTACTTGGTGACACTATTAGGTAGTTTTCTGTCTTTATCCCATTTCACTCAGTTTCTATTACTCTCATGGATTGTGACCCCCATGCAAGAAACTTCTTTAAATATTTCTCTTATTTTATAGTTACCTACAGGCTAGGAGAGGCAATGAATAAAGAATGGTTCTTAATATCCTATTTAGCGTGGCTTCTTTCAGCCACTATTTTTTCTCTGTGTCTGTTATATGCAGACAAGATGCTTGATGCCAGGCTGTGTACACGGCGGGTGAGGGATGAGGATACACACTGCTTCAGCTCACAGCAGCTGGGAATCTGCTGGGGAGAAGACAGCCCCGCACATACCAATAGAAATCATTTTCTGTAGGGCCTCCCTGGTGACACAAGGGGTTAAGTCGCAGCACTATGAATCTATTCAGAGCCACCGCAGCAGGAGTTCGATCCCTGGCCAGGGACCTTCCCACATGGGTGTGGCAGACCTCTTTTGTCTTGTCTACTGCTCCCCTCAACAGTGTATTTCAGTCAATCTGCCTGCTCTGCTCCCCACTCTGTCTCTGGCCTGCACCCCAGCTCTTGTATGCATAAAAAAATCTTTAAAGAAAAAAGAAATCATTTTCTGTAGGTTGCTCCACAATAAGACATCAATTTACATATGAAAAAATTATTGTCAAGATGTGCAAATTACTCTCCAGAACTTTTATTACATCGTATTCTACTACAGCAAGGTATATTGTGAATAGAAAAAAGAAAGGCCAAGGGAAAAAGTAATCTACATTCAACATTGTAGTTTACATTTGTCTTTTCAAGTAAATAATATCAGTTTCTAATGTAAACTTCTTAGTTACATTAAGGAAAACCAAAGGATTCTTAATAAAGTACAGAGTTCTACTCAGTTGTGTTACCTCACTGTAATTCTTTGTGACTTCTTATGAGTAACCACTTCTAAATGTTTTCAACCCATATTATTAATGGTCATGGTAATTTGAGTTCTAAACATGACTTTTCAAGTCTCAGAATGTTGCATCAGTCTTTGGAATCTGACCATTAAAACACATATTTTTAAGTTTTGTGGGTGGTGCTTTAGAAAAGGTGTATACTGGAAAGTTATCAGGTTGGCCTGAAGCTGCATTATGATTAACTACAAGAACAATGATTATATTGCATAGATCAAATCCAGTATATGATGTAACCTTTTATGTAACATTAATGACCATATTTATAAATGCATTATGTAGAATAAGGCTTTTCTATAAGGCTAGATTTGGAGCAAGACTTAGCATTAAGTGACTGAACAGTATACTTAGTCCCTAACAGTTGATAGCACACCACCACTTATTTAAAGAATATGTATACATTGCCTATATGTCACATAAAATTATATATTTAGTACAATACTATATATATATGTGTTTATATATATATGATTTATCCTGGGCAGCTAGAGGGGATTTCTGTATTCACATTCTATTGTTTTTTCTAAGGACTTTGCTAGAAACGCAGGTCCTCTTGCTTCCATTAGCACCTGTCCTTTGTTTCTATAGCTTTAGGTGAATTTGTCAAGCCTTTGCTTAGTGGCTTTCATCAGGAGAGACCTGCTAAGATGCTACAGGGAATGAAATATTTTGCCATCCTGAGAAGTGTCCCTTCCAACAACTCTGGGCCAGAGTCAATGCAGGAAGTCTCCCTCGTGTCACTCTTCAAAACCTAAAGAAATACTTCAGGGCAATAACACAGGCAGCAGTAGGTGCTGACGGGAAGTTTGGCAGTTTACCCTCAAAGTTGTGATCTCCGCTCAGCTTACTCATTATTCTGGACCCTGGAGAATGCAAGTTGAGAGTTGAGGGCTAGCATTGCCTTAGGTGTCTGGAGGGCAAACATGTGCTATCCCACCAGCTTTTGCTGAAAAGTTAAAGAATTATGTTATCCTCTCCTTGCTGGAATCACATAGAATAGATTTTACACTCTGACAATTGTCTAGTGATGAGGACAGGCCTGGGAAATCTGGCTTCCATAGGCCTCAGAAGAGGAAGCCAAGTGAGGGGAAGGGGGCAGTCGAGAAAGCTCAGAGGTCGTGGAGAGAGCATGATGGAGACAGCGTGATGGAGAGAGGCTTCTTCAGAGTTTCTAATTGTACCTAGAACTGGGACAACTTGAGAATTTCTGATGAGGAAGGGCTTTGTGGCAGCAATCCAGTGGAAAGAGGCCAGAGAGGAGAACTTGTACTAAAACTGTAGTACTGGGCAATGCTGACACTTTTACTTAGATTTTGTATTTATTTTGTGTTTAAGTTAGATCTTTTGAAAGATGCATTGTTACTGAGATCACCGAGCTATTGCATGTTTATCTGGAGCAGCTGATAGAGACTGACGGGAGGAGCGGACCCCTGCCCAGCTACACTGCCACATCTACCAGGCTGTATGGTTTGCAGAAACAGGCAGGAATATATCAGAGCAGAGCTGGCAGCAAGAACTGCCACTTCTGAGGCAGCTGCCAGGTCACTGCACCTGCCAGGTGCAGGTAACTTGATCTTTATATGGAAATTTTTATCCCCAACCATAGAATGGCCATAATGCCCTGTGGTGACATATCTAGAACAGGTATAGTTAAATCCTCAAAAAAAAAAAAAAAAAAGAGAGAGAGAGAGAGCAGGGGAGAGAGATGGACTTAACTAGATTTTTTTAAGTCGCTTCAACTGGATGAATTGTGATTGTAAGTACTCCAAATACTCCGTATTGGTACCCAGATACTCCAAAATCTATATATAATTTTCAGATTTAACTGGTTTTAATGCAGTTTAAAGCAGAATATATTTCCCAACATCAGAGATCAGCAGCTCCTACCTGCCAGGTAACTTACTGACGTTTGACACCAGCTGACATCAGGATTCCTAAAGTGAAACATGTCAGTGTCTTTGGTTAGATTGTCTAAAAGCAGATCGAGAGGCAGGATTTGAATGCAAACACTGAGTTTAGGTGTTAATCTTAGGAAGTCCCCATAGGAGAATGAGGAAGAAAAACAGAAGAGGAGGAAGAGCACAAGTGTGCATCATAGCTGAGAGGCCGTGGAGACTGTCTACTAGGGATTTGTGACAATCTAGGGAGTGCCCCAGAATTACCCCACTAAAGGGCAAGTCGGGGCAAGAAAGATGCGTAACTTGTCCCCCAGTCCTATCTGTCATAGGCTGAGGTCTGCCCCTGAGAGCACTTCAGACGTGCCAAGGTCAAGCCCGCGGGAGGAGAGGAGCATAGAGAGGATGCCACTGACAAGATGCCCCGGGCCCACGGGGACTGAAGGAGCATGGGCGGGGCCGTCACCTCGTCTTCCATACTTGGGGTCCCAGAGTGGCTCAGCTGTCGTCGGCCTCCAGAAGTGAACGTAGAAGAAGAAATGTTAAGTAGCACTTAACCTTCTGATCCACCATCTGCTTCCCTTCCATCTAGCCAGACAGGTGGCTTGATACCACAGTTGTCACCCTAAAATTCCTATCTAAAATCTCGATGGGAAAGATGGTATAACCTGAAAATGAGACATCAGTTGGCTTTGCTTATGTGTGTCTGATCTCATTTCCTCCCTGGAAAGCAGATTGGAGACCAGACATTATTCCTGGTACTTGACAATGGGGGAATAGGAGTAGGCCAGTGGCAAACCTGTATCCAGAACTGGGAGGTAGAGCACCCCCCCAAGCCCAAGGCAGAAGGGCACTTGCTTTAAAGCCTAATTGTATACAAAATCAAAAGGAGAGCAGATCATAAATAAAGGATAAATAAACAAATGAGCTGCCTCAGTCAGAGCAAAACTACACACCATCACAAAGAAACCCAATTCTTAGTGTTGTCGTACAAGTGAGAACTGTTTCTCCCACGTGTACAATCCACTGTTCTTCTCAAACAAGATGTTCCTTCTGTCTGAGGCTCCACCCCTTCCGGGTGCCCTGGATCTGCAGATTCTTCTCATCCGACAGCAGATCGGGAACACAGAGGATGAAAGATCAAGTGGGAGGGTGACATTGGATAGGCCTGGGGATGGCATGTGTAACTTTCATGCACAAGCCATTGACAAGAATCTCAGCATATTTCTCCCACCTAAATGATGGAGAATTGGGAAAAATAGTTCTTAACTTAGAAAAAATCCCCTGCAACAGTACATTGCAAAAAGGGAGTGTGACTCTTTAGTAAAGAGAGTTGGCCATCTCGATCATGTAAGCCAAATGCAGGCTACAAACTAAAACCAAGCGTTACTGGAAGGGAAGCTCACTAAGCTTGGACAAAACTGACTATATGCCAATTCTGATGCCAGCCAGAGACCAGATGCCTCTGGCATAGTCCTCCCAGCCAGTCCTCCCTCTGGCATAGTCCTCCCAGTCATAGGGCATGACCCAGTCGATTTCAGCACAGAGTTGAATAAACAATGTGGAAAAGCAGATCAATCAAAGAGCAAACGCCAACTTGAAACTCGAGGTTTTGGAGTTTGTTTTTTTCTCTCATCCAAAAATGGACTGCCTGGCATAAAATTCAATCCAAATTTGAATCCTACTTAATATCAGCAATAGAAGTTTTCACTGAGCTTGTTCTGCATTCAGTGATAAAAGCAGCACACAATTATTTTCGATTGGACCAATGAGATTGTACTGAGAAGTCTCTGAAGATTGTCTGCTGAGTGCCAGTTGTTAATGAATCCCATTTGTCTTTCTTGATTAAGTCTGCTATTACCCCCGTTTAGTCCTGTCACCAACCCTTTAGCAAGAATTTTCATATCACTGTTTAGATGAGAAATTAGCCTATGAGAGCAGCACTCATCAATCAGAAGGCAGTTTATTTAATACAGTTTACGGTTTATGAGTTCAAAGACTGTAGCCTCATACATTAGAAATGGATCACTGTCCTAGGCAGAGATGATCAGGGGGTTCAGCTCACATGACAGCCGTGGAGAAAAGACTTTGGATGTGAGCTGCACAGAGAGAGGAGGCCCGCAGAAGCGCAAGGCTGCAGCTCGGTGCCAGGAGACTTTCTCTTCTGCTTAGGAAATCCCCTTTGGTTTAAGCAAGTATCTCCATTTTAGGTACTTAACCATGCCATCCTTCAAGGTGAGACTAGAAAACCCAAAATGAAACTTTTGAATGGTCCTACTTCTTGGTGATAGCAAACCTTTTTTCTAACTTGAAATATTTTGAGGAGAGCCCTTAGCATATTTAACTGCACCTTAAAATTATAAGCAGCAAGATGTCCTTGCAAACATAAATGTTGCTAAGAGTACTGTAGTTTTCATCAGTGATTACATGGAAATAGCACAGAAGGAAATGCAGCTTTGGCAGCTCTGTGACAGATTTCGATAGTTACGTGACCATACCAACTGGATGATTCTGGTCCCCGGGAGGATTTGAGAAAGCCAGGTTGGCGGGATTTGTTGGTTGTTTGATGCTATCCAAGAATGTAGTTATTTGCAAAATCTATTTTCTATCTCATAATATTATTTAATTTAGAACTCAAGTGCTAAGTTCATTTTACCCTTGTTTTCCAAATCAGTGCTTTACCAACAAAGAGTATCATTCATATATTTGGTTAAGTTTAGAGAAGTGATAATTGGCAATTGCTGGAAGTCATCAACTCCTGTCTGCCACACTATGTTGGCCTTAAATCTCAGGAAGAGAATGCCTAGGGAGTACTAGTCAAACATAGCCACAGTCAGAGTAAATAAACCTTCCCATTTGCGTCACCCTCCTCCGTGACTATTTGGAGACAAATAACTCCAACTTTGGTGACCTCATTGAAATTCCTAATGACCTTGTAAGTTTCATTCTTAATTTTAAAGAATAGTCTTGTTTTCTCCTCAGGGTAATTTCTTTAGATTACTGTGTGTATACCAAAGAGTGTTCATTGCACTTAAGTATTATTCTAGTCTCATGTTTCAATTGCTTTAGTTACTGTCTCACATAAGGAATATATACTCGTTGTAAAAGAGAAATAATATAGATGTATATAAAATTAAAAAATCAGTCTCTCTATCAACTCCTCATTCCCATTAGCCAAGGTAAACACTTTGAAGGTTGATGTGTTTTCTTTAAGCTGCTTTTATACATGTGCAAACACTAATTATCATTCTTAATTTAAAAATGAGTTTATGCTACAACTTGTCTGCTTTATTTATACATTATATGAGTTTATTCAGAGCTCCAGAGAAACAGATCTATCTATCTATCTATCTTTCTATCTGTCTTTCTATCTATCTTTCTTTCTATCTATCTATCTATCTATCTATCTATCTATCTATCTATCTTTCTATCTATCTTTCTATCTATCTTTCTTTCTTTCTATCTATCTATCTATCTATCTGTCTATCTATCTATCTATCTATCTATCTATCTATATATGGTGGGGGAGAGAGAGAGATAGATGAGGTGCTGAGGAACCCGTCCTTGGACGGGTGGGGAACGTGGCTGGTGGTGGTGATGAGAGTTTGTAAAGAATTGGCTCTTATAATTA
The DNA here is from genome assembly GCA_004024925.1 of Scalopus aquaticus. Lineage (NCBI taxonomy): Eukaryota > Metazoa > Chordata > Mammalia > Eulipotyphla > Talpidae > Scalopus > Scalopus aquaticus. The sequence goes on along the minus strand of PVIJ01005530.1, from coordinate 46,741 downwards.
TGGAGACAGAGAGTTCCCCACAATCTGTCATCTGCAAGCTGGAGACCCAGGAAAGTCAATGTTGCAACTTGCAGTTGAGTCCAAAGAACAGTGTATCAGGAACACCAGTGGTGTAAGTCCCAATTCAAGGGCAGGAAAATACTGATACCCCAGCTCAGTAGTCAGTCATAGAGGGAATTCAACTTTTCCCTGCCTCTTTGTTTTATTGAGGTCCTCAGCAGAACATGACACAGATGCTTTGCTCAGTCTACAACTCTAATGCGAGTCTCATCTGGAGACATTCTCACGACACACTCAGAAATAATGTGTGACCATTTTGTGTCTCAATCAAGTTGACACATAAAACTAAGCATAACAAACTTTTATCGAAAGTAATCTTCCATTTCAGTACATTCATATAAATCACATTCTCATTGACTACTAAGTGGTTGTACATACTTTACTAAACCATTACTCTATTGAAAGACATTTAAGTAGTAACCGATATTTTTCCTAGAACAAAATAAAAATTGAATATTTTTAACTTTTTTCTCTTGACCATTTATGTGCAATTCAGATTTGCTGAATTGAAGGTTATATATTTTCAAATTAAGTATTACTGGAAAATCTCCCCAAAATAAAATAAAATTTATACCTCTTAACTTCTCCCACACTGTAAAATTCAATTTTTTGCAAGTTGATGTTCTTATGATTCATCTAACTCATGGTTGACAGGGATTCAAATACAACACAAAACAAAAATTTAAGTAAAACACCTGCAATAATTCAACTGCTATGTATTTCTACCATGTTAAACTATTCTCCAACTGCCTGGAGCTAAGAATAATTTATATCAGTGTTTCAGGAAATTGGATAATGTTCACAAAAATTTGGAAAATGCAAAGAAGTAAATCAAAACTATATTTGGTTTTGAGCCTACTTATCTATTGTTGTCAGGATAGGTTAAGTTATGCTGCAATAACAAATTAAACTGGAATTCCTACTGGCACAATGATTTATTTCCTACCATGTCCATAGTACTGCTCAAGTCAGCAAGGACCTGTGTTCTACATAAACTAGTAGAGGCTCCTCTTTTAGTTGCACTTTCTGTAACACAAGGTCTCTTTAGTCACTATAGCAGGGAAAGAGTGACTAGAGAACTGTGCTTAAATATGTTTAGTTCTGTACTATCACCACAAAATAAGATCAGTCACCTAATATCAAAATTATAGCTCTGAATGCTCTCGGTTGATGCCCTTATCTCTAAAACTGCTACCTCTGTGCCAGTGATGGCTCTTCAGTATCTCTGATAGCACAAGTGAAATTTAGCAGTAAGTGAGACCTGGATAGGCCTCCATCTTTTTGTTGGTCCTGTTCTTATTTTCTCTTGTTCCAACAACTGTTGCCTTCAATTGATCAACAGAGATCTTTAGTTGTTTCTCTAGAAGCAGTGTGCACCCTCTCTCAGAATCATTCACACTAAGTTTTCTGCAGCAACCTAGTTATCATTATAGAGAAATAAAAGTCTTTCTCTTCAATTCACAGGATGACTTAGCTAGTAGAAGTTTCCAGCCACATTCAGTCCGAAGACCTATGACCTATAGTTGTGCTCACAGCCCACACTTCCGTTATGGTGAGTTCTCCCAGGGCTCTTTATTATCCTCCCTGCCTCTAACATCAATTAGCCTGGCTGTCATAAACTCCAAGTAAAAAGAAAGGAGCAATACTCCTGTCCTTTTTCTTTTAAGAGACTCCTCACTAGTATGTAAACCCCTGAAATCAAATAGATAGAAGTAAAAAGATACTGCCTACCTTCACCCTACAGTATTCAAGGACCAATGCCACTGCCTTTGACTAAATAAATGTATTAAATATATTGTTGGTAATGTATGAAAATGTCACCACTTCCCTCCTTTGCTCTCATTGACATTGGTTTCTGCACATCCCTAGAACTTGACCACAGCTGATCTAATACCATGAAAGCCAATCCTTAGACTGTGATCTTTAGCATCATTATTGTATGAAAAGATATACACTATGAAGAAGTGTCGTTGGCTTTAAGGCTTTATAGCTAGAAACAAAAAACTGCAACATTCTAGAACAAGAAATATAAAATTGATAAAGATCTCAATTGAATTGTTTAAATAATTATAAGGATTACTTTCCATTTTTAGTAATTATCCAACTTTATATTTAAAAGATGTACACCCAGTTGATCTCAGATACTATAGTCCATTGTACTGTCCTGTTCCAATACATTGAGTGATTAATTCTTTGAAAGACTTTCCTAAATAATTTGATACAGTTCAAAGTCAGAGGTAGGTGCAATAGTCTTGTTCAGATTTGGTCAAATCACTTAAGATTGTGTAGAGATATTGCTATTTATACAAAAGAAATAAAATTGAAACTCTTTAAATAGCAAATAGCATGTTGAAGAAGGTATAGCTTTTTCTCCTCGTAAGAAATTCCTGGAAATTCCCGTCCTTGGCTAGGTTCTGCTACAGATGTTCAGACTTACCGCAGAGGCTGTTGAGATAGGATGCCAGAAATCTGGTAGAAAGAGAAAGTGATATTTACGCTCAAACACTCAGAGATTCTTCATCACCCAGAATTTTGTATGGTTGCTTTATTTTATTACTTACATCTCCTGAATATTTACTCAGAAAATGAATTCTTGCATGTTATTAGATGTCTCATTCAGTGTGATTGGCAACAAAACTTACAGAAAAAAAAACAAACAAACCTGTGATTCCTGCCTTCAGGAAGATCATACTTGTTTAGAAATAATATGGTAAGCAATTAAAAAAAATACAATAGTAATACAGTAAGAGGACTAGAGGATCAAAAGATAAAATCTTGACCTTTCCAATGATACGTCCACAGCAGATATCCCTTCAAGCTGTGAATGTGGGTATTGTTCATTATGAGAACATGACATTGAATATAGGTCAGTGTCAGGATTTGTTGTCACATCAGGAGATAAATGACTTGCTGAACAGGAATCAATGGAGGTAGAATAGATTGTGAAATCTGTCCTGCTGGGATGCTTTTAAGGCCCTGAAACTAGAAAGCCGATAACACAGGGCAGGTTTGGAGACAGGGCAAAGAGTCAGGGGTTTCGGACTTCAAATTTGTGGATAAGTTAGACAAGGACTTTTTTGGATATTAACCAAGGCACAGAATCCATTTATTGAGACAGTGCCATTGGCATCATCAGTGACTTCCTTTTCCCTGTAGGACTTTCCAGGTGCTGACTAAAGTCAAACTGACAAGATCTGGCCATAAACTTTTCTGTGCTAAAACAGCCCAGTACATGGAAAAGAACAGTGAACAGAAAATCTGAAGTCATGGGTGCAGATTTTGGTTCTGTTTGTAATTAGTAGTGCCGCATCACCTACATCACTTAACATCTTTGGGCTTCAATGTTTTATAAAAATGTTATAAATCATTTGGGCTTCAATGATTTATAAAATAGGGGTCTCCAAGCTTTTCCCAATTCTACTATTTCCTCTAGCCTCTGTAATTCCATTTTATCTATTTTATCTGTCAACAAAGTATAAAATAATTACCTGCTGGTATTGTGGCATTTTTACTATTTACATTTCCTGAATATTTGATTATAAATGGAAGAAAGAGAACTGTAAAAGATTTCTTGTTAGGGTTGTTTGAATATCATTACTACATCTACAGCTCTTATCAAAGCAAACCGTGACAATTGCTCCTAAGCCTTCCTTTTGGAGTTACTCACAAATGAACACATTTTATTTTAATAGAAAACAAGAACATTTTAATTGCCTGAGCTAGGTACTTTTATTTTGTTTTATGTGTGCAGTCAGAACCAGACCCTTGTGGATAATGTTAAAAGATGGATATTCTTTTTTTTTCCTGAGCTTTTTTTCTTTTTTTTGTGTAAATTACAACAATTGCTTGGGGGATTGGGCATTTGGACAAGCCATAAAATAATCAAAATTTTAATGCTGTTTGGTAGCAGCCTAGGACTCTTTGAATTAGTGGCTAGATTAACCATTCACAGGTATAAACATTCCATTCCTAGCTGGATTTAATAGTCTTGGTCATTTGGGGGAATAAATTCTCTTGGTTGGTTTGAGGGTTTAACAAAATAATTTCTTGAATGTAAGGAAGTGACCCCAGCATTCATAACTAGCTTTTCCTAAGGTCTACTGCCATCTCTACACTCAGCCAAAATAACAGTTTGAAAGTGAATTGCTTTTTTTTATTGCTTTTTATTCTTTTTTTTTTTTTACAAAAGGATTATTCCAACCACGAATCATTTAGCTGCATTTGTAGAATTGAGTGTAAATGTTTATATATCTTTCTAATCATAGTCCATTTATATTGTAAAGTTTTCTAGGCATGTGTTAAACCCCACTATCTAAAGCAAACTGCCTTCAAAAATACCTACAAATCCATGCTATAGTTTATTCTGACAGCAGATATCTTAGATTGCTCTTGGTCACTACTTGGGGGTTTCAGATGAAATCTCAGAAAAGATTGACCCCCCAGCTCAGTTCTGAACTTGACTGCTCTCTCCCCTTCTCCCTCTACCCACCCCCATCTTAATTACTTTAAATCTACTCTGTCACTTTAACATTTCAAACTCAACTGTTTTATGACTGTGAAATATTGTCACAACGTATTATGCTAATAGACCTAATTAATTCCCAGGGAAACTTTCCTGTGGATTGTGGTATCGTGTGAGATAAAGTCACCAATTCTCGATGGTGAGCAAATTTTTGTTTTTCAAACCTAATGTTTACAACTGCTGTTGTATGATTCATTTTCTTATGTCAGAAAGTTAGTGAGCATGTTTTAATGGCTACAGTGCAGTCATTTTCTTCATCACATTGCTGTTATCAGAGTGTTAGCTATCACCTGCTTAACATGCAGGCACGTATGAGAAATTCAGTAATTAATTATTATGGCTGTCAGTCTGTTTAGACTTCCAGCCATAGAAAGGATGACTGCCAAGAGTCAGAAAATGCTTGTATAGCACCCTGTCCACTTAGATTTCCCACCTTAAGGTACTTAAAATGCAGAACATTTTGGAAAGAGATAGCAAAAAGAAGAAGCTCCTGATATGCAACTTGAAACTCTTTATAATAATAATTAACTCTTCCCCACACCACACACACACACCTTGCTGTTGGAATTCAAACTGTGCTTCTCAACGTTGCCAGTTCCTACTGTGCTCCAGTAAAAACATCAAACAGAACTATGTTCTGCCAAGCTAATGACACTTTAAAAAGAACAAATGCTCCAGTTGGGTCTGAAAGCCAGAGGAAATGGGTAGGATAAATTGTCCCAACAATATAATAAGCTCTAGGGCATCTACAGACTGCACCACAATGTAACCAAAATCTTATTGGACCAGGAGTCAGGAAACCCCAGTTTGAATCTATATTCTGGCATATAATGAATATAATCTTTTTAACTTCAGCTTTCTCAATTGGACATAACAAATGATTATTATCTACCTCAAATGGTTGTTAATGAGCTAATAACCCAAAATCTAACAATTTATGGCACAAAGTAGGCACTCAATGCATGTTATTTCCATCTTTTGCAAAAGTCTTTTTTGCTCCTCCACTTCACAGGGGGGTTCCTTTCTTTGTGCTCAGTAAAGTTTCATATGTGATTATCACATTTGAGCAAATAATCAGGCATTTCCTGAAAGCAATAGTCCTCATTTTAAATGACTATCTTCTCTTCCTAAAACTATGTCAATGTCTTTGAGGTCAGGAACCCCAGCTTCTCCTTTCTCGTGCTCTGTCTACCACCTAGCTCCGCAATACTATCTGATACAGTATGCTGAAAATACTTGTTGAATCGTATTATTTTTTTTCTTCTATCTTTTCTCCCCTCTTCCTGCTACTTTTTAACTGCTAATTTTTGTATGTATTTTAACCCAGATTAAGTTTAAAAATATATGGCATAGGCTTGTGTCATCTGAATTGAATATCTATACCTACAGTTATATGAATTGCATAATTTTAGACAATTGAGCAGCACTAAATTAAAGCAATAATATATTGAGAAGAAAATATACCAATAGCACTGAATATTAGTTATAACTCATAGGACATCCAAAATCAACATTTTCTCAATAAACTTACTATAAAAGTGGTAAACTCAACTTTACTTTTTACTGAAATGATTACTCAATTTTTCAGGATAGATTAACCAAGAACTTAAAAAGATAACTGTGTATATGTTGTGCTAATAATGACCTTTCATTATTTTATTTAAACAAACAGACCATTTGAATGGAGATGATGTGTGATGTATTGGGCTAAGGTAGTTAAGAAATAAGTGGGCATCATCTTCTTTTTGCCTACCTACTCGATGGAAGCCAAGGAGTCCACAATGCTAAGAATAGCTAAGTTATATAACAGACAGCATCTGCATCTCTGAATCATCAAGTGAAGCATGTTGATATTCAAGATTATACCATTTGAATAATTAAAGTTAATAGTTTACTGTGTTACTAAAATGTGAGTATTGTTATAATACTCTATGCTACACTAACTAATATACTTATCCAATCTCTCTGATGCATTTTATATCGCCGATTATGTCTTCCTTGATATTTGCTACTTCCTACAGTGATTTCATTCTGTCTTTGATCCACCCCCTTACACTCCTGGATCCTTTTTCTTTTTAAAGTTGACATAGTTCAATGCCTGTGTTCTCCTCCCACCCCTACCCCAGAGAATCTCATTATAGCTTTAAGACATATTACTGATTTCCAAATTTTTCCTCTTGCTAAATTTTAGCCTGGCATAACCAAATGCCTACAGAACTCTTGCTGGGGTCACACTGACATCTCAAACATACTTTGTCCAAAACTAAAATCTGCTTTTTTTGCCCCCACCCCCCTATTCCAGCATTTTTGATCTCAGTAAATGGCACCATCAATCTCTCAGGAAAAAAGCATTGCAAATCATTCCAGAATACTCTCTTCCTCTCAGTTTCCATATTCAGTGCTGTACCAAGTCCAGCCTTCCAAATAAGTTTTGCCTTCTAAATAAGTTGTGAATTTATTCTGTTATCTCCACGCTGAATAATACTGTTTGGATTAGAGTCCCTTTATTTTTCACCTGAGCATCTCCAGTACACAGCTGTTAGTGACATGAAACTTGGAATCAGGAAGATCTTTGTTAAGTCTTAATTCTGCAACCAGTTCTTAGTTGTATAATCTGGGAAAGTTATCACTTTTAAAGTCTTTTATCTCCATCTGTAAAACAGGAAAGATACTTTCCAACCGATGTTGTTACAGGTAATGAAGGAAATTAAGTATAGAAAGAACGTAAAAGAGTCTAACACAGAGTAAGGGCATCATAAAATTAGCTCCTATGATTGAAGACTCACTCAGTGATTCCAAACTCATCTCCACGATTTCCACCCACAGTAGGGATAATCTCTCCACCAACAAAGTCTGCAATCTTCTACCTTGAGGTCTGGATACAAATGAAGAGCTTGGGGATGAAAAACATTTAGAAGTAGAATTGATAGGAATTGGAAACTAATTAGTGTGATAATTGATAGGAATCTTACTAGAAATGCCTATAGCAAAGGATATAAATTAGATAATTTTGCCTTTGTGAGTAAATTAAATGCATTAAGAAGTCTGTTATTTCCCGTCATCTTCTCTGGGTTGAATCTGCACATTTAAAACTCAAGCACTAAATTAGTGATTGTCTAAATTTAACATAAACCACACTCACTACATAATGGCCAAACCATTTGTTTACTTACAGAACGCTCACAACAGCTTAAAAATAGGAAATTCAAATTAACCAAAATTTCCTTCAAAGAGCATAATTTGAGGAAAGCTCTAAGTATAGTACATTTTAATTCTCATTACCATTTTTTTCCACACACATCTCATCCCAGTAACATTTTCCTCTCCCTTTTTTATCTTATCCATGGGGTATCCTACACAGACAATGAGAGCATTTGGAAGATAAGAAATACATAGGTGATTAAAGTAAAAATAACTGAGGCAGAGTAAACTAGGAGTGACTGTGTATCTACACGTGCCCAGCCACGGGGCTGTCCTTCACAAATGCTATCTCATTTACTTCTCAAACAAAATTAAATGTAATTAAATGGAAATAAAGCCAAATAAACCCCATGATTTGTATATTACCATGAGGAATATAAAATTCTTATTTTACATAATAGGCTCTCAGTGAAGCTAAGCTACTTGCCTGAAGTCATACAGAAAGGTTATTTGTCAGAATTTGAACCTATTTGCATCTGACACCAAAACCCATCTATTATATTTTAGATCTTCAAACTATTTTAAAAAGGTCCACAAAACTGTGGATTTGATTTCTCTCTACCTTGTAAGTGTGCCTGTGAATAACAAAAAAGGAAAGGAAAGCAGAGATTGTCACGCTGTCATATTGTTTGCACATGTCTGGATGGAAGAGAACCTGTGAAACACAGAAAGTTCCTGAAGAAGAAAACAGTCACAGAAGCCACAGCATGGCGTCCAGTACAATCATTCTCCAGCCCTCATGTCCTTTCCACTTGATGAATAAATATCCTCTGGTTTCCTCTCATTTGAGCTTCAGACTCTGACAAGTAAATTCACATTCTTCTATATCCATGCTATAGGGTGAAGGAGTTCTACAAAGCAGCAGAAAACAAAAGATTGGTGAATAATTTTTTTTAATCAGATTCTTTCTGAGACACTGATCTCATTATTTGTTCTCCAGACGAGCTCCTACTAAATCTATTCACAATTAAAAAAAAAAAATTACCCAGCTAGTAGTATTGAACTGTGCCTTAATTAGGGCAGCCAAGAATGTCTTGTATAATTAACTGGGCTTTGTTTATAATTATTTCCTTGTGGTTAGAACTGTTTTCTGCATGTAACTAGGGCAATGCTAATAGTAACGTTAACCTTTGATTTTCATATGAGAGTAACTATAGAACAGGCAGAAGAAACAAGAGACCTGGGAAAGACCTGGGAAAGCAAAACCAAAAGACATGAAACACAGGATCTCTTTCTACTCTCTGTTTTGCCGCAGGATGAACACAGACTCCCTAACCTCTGATCTAATTGGAAATCTAGATGCTAACATCTGGGTTACTTTATCCTTCTCTCAAGTGAAAGAAACTATTCCTTCACTTTTGGAAAACGGAGTGATGATTTTTCTCACTGAGGTCTCTATGCTGAGTTTGCCTCTCTAGAGCCACTCTCTCTCCAGGACCCAGTTCGAGGCCCTGTTGGAGGACATCAGCATCTTCTGAGTACTCACCAAGTTTGGCAGGAGATCTTGAAAGAGGAAAAGAAAGGAAAAGGGATTAAAGGGAAGGGTGAAGAGAGTGATGCCTTAGTATTTATTCCCCTTGCTCCTTCTCTGCAGAGTTATCTTGGGCACACTGTATCCAATGCCAAAGTCAAATGTCTTAGCCCCCTATTAAACGCCCTCTCCAAAAAGTCACCTTTGTCTGTGGACTCTGGTAATCCCGCCCTCCTTCTATCATTTAATTACAAGGTTGGTAACAAAACACTGTTGTTGTTCTGCGATATTACACTCTCTTGTGGTTATCCTACATCCTAGCAAAACTTTGTAAATATTGTCTATTAAACAGTCTTCAAATTATCATAATTTGAGTGTAACCTCTATTTCTGGCTAGCAAAATTGGCACATCCTGGATAAGTAACACCATGTACACCTACCCCCTTAATGTTTGATAAGACAATAGGAATGAGTTGAAAAGAGTTTGGAAATTTGCTGGATGAGTGATTAAACAATAGTAGTCAACATAGTAGAGTGCGGCTGGTGAACTTCGAGGCTCTAGGTCATGCTGAATAACATAGGAATTTTATAGGTACTGGCTTGTAAGAATTTTTCTTGCGAATCTTGCTAATTGTGTTTGATGTGATATTAGCATACAAATCTAAAAGCTCTATAAATTCTTATCATATCCTTCTGCTTGATGTTTCAGAGATACTCTCTTAGAAAGAGATGTATAGGATAAAGAAATAGAATAAAAATAAGGTTAACTGAATTCTATTAAGTGCACTACTTTTTTATCTCAGTGGGGTGTGGGGCAATTTGTTAGGTACTAAGATCCTTTTTTTCAGGTACCTCATAACCCAGTTGGGGAGATAGATCACTATAGGATATAAAAAAGAATAAAATGAATTTTTGTTTGAGCAGTAAAAATAGTCTTAAATGGTTTAATGGATAAGATAATCATAAAGGCAAGTCTGGAGGGAGTCCATCAGGTGGATCAAGTAAGGGATCAAGAACAACAATCTTAAAGACAATGAAGGATGAAAAAATAATTGGAATTGTGTTTCGTTTGTTTTGTTAAAAAAGACAGGATTTTGTTACGCAATAAAAGATAGGATATTAATAGTGGAGATTCAATAAAACATGAGAATCAGGAGAGCCAATATCTAGGGGTGAAATTAGAAAGCTCAGAGATTGCAAAATAATAAAGTTTTAGCAAACCAAAATATCTTCATAAAGTCTTCAAAAGGATTTGAACTTTATCGATGATGATGAGTTTGTGAGGTTATTTCTAATGAAGAGTGATATGACAAACTTAAATGTAAAATTTGATTTTACATTTAATGTAAAACGTAATTTCAGTGGGAGCACACAGGAACCAAGAAAACAATTAGAAATATAATTAAATAGTTATGTAAACTTAGGCCAAATCAAAGTCAGTTGTTTGAAGGGACTAAATAAATTGGCAGACATCTAGAACACTAACCAATGGGAAGTAAGAGAAGACACAATCACCAGTACCAGTAATGAAAATGGGGATGGAACTAAAATTTTCCTATAGATGCTAGATTGATCAAAGAGGATACTATTAAAATTTTTGTCCAATAACTTGGTAATTTATGTAAAACAGAGAATTACTTGAAAAACAATGTATAAAACTGATACAAGAAGTAATAGAAAATATGAATCGTGCCATTCTGTTAAAGAAATTGGCTTCATATATGTAGGTCCTCCCACAGTAAACCTTTAAGTCGAGATAACTTTATTGGTGAACATTGTCAGACAATGAAAAATAAGAAATGACACAAATTTCACAAAATCTCTTCCAAAAAACTTAAATTTTCAGTCAGTGAAATAAGACAAGGAAAAAGGAAAGATAAGAAGTAAAATGTAAGAAATAACCACTGTCATTATTCATAAATTACATAATGTTAAATACAGAAATTCATTAAAAACTTCATAAAAAACATTAAAGTTACTAAATAAAATTGGTAACATCATATATAAGCACTCCTTATATTTTTGCACTCTAGCACTATAAAAAGAAAAATTTTAGTGCTGCTATTAAAAATAACATAAAACACTACGTTTACAGAAATAATTCTAACAAAATTATGTAAGACCTTAGTATAAAAAATTATAAAATATTATTGAAGAAGATCTTAATAAATAGTGATATATACCTTTTTTTCTTGGATTATTAGTTTCAATGTTGTACATATGGGAGTTCTCTCCAAATTGATTCAGTGCAACCCTTACTTAATTTCCATCACACTTTTGTGTTTGAAAGTGAGGGGGGAAATACCCCCAAAATTCTATAATTTACATGGAAGTTCCAAGTGCAAACAAAATCAAGTTTATCATGAAAAAATGATAATAGCATTATAATTATTAAGATAATTTGGTATGTAGACAAAGATAGTCAATTAATTAGTCCAAAGAAACAAAATTGAATCTAGAAACAAATCACACATGTACAGTCCCTTAAAATATGGTGAGGGTAATAATGCAATTCAATTGATAAAAAATATTCTTCATAATGAACTTACCATGTCAGTTATATATTTCTAAGAGGAAAATATTTATCTTAACTTTTTTTATAACCAAAACCAAAAATCAATAGCAGGTCAATGCATATATAAATGGACGGCTGAAATATAAACACTTCTAGAAGATAATATTAGAAGACATTTTAATGACTTTGGGATAGGCAGTGATTCTTAAATAGAACATAAAAATGTTAACCTAAAAGAAAATAATTGATATTGCGCTACATTTAAATAAATAACTTCCATTTATCTAATATACCACTTAGAGTATGAAAATTCAAATCCAAGAATTAGAGATATTTCCAAAACATATATCTAACAAGAAATCATAACTAGAATATGTAAAGAGTTGTTGCTTTTAAAGAAAATACAGTCAACTCAATAGAAAAAAATGAGGAATTTATTACCAAAAGGATACACAAACAGCAATAAGTATATTACAAGGACATGTAAGTTGAAATAACTAGCTGCTTCTCTATACTCTGTAGAACATCTGAACCACAAAAAGAACTGATTTGTTGAGGACTTGGGGGAAGTGGAGTTCTCATGAATGGTTATGGGTATGTGAGCTGGCACAACCATTTTAGAAACTAGCAGCTGGAGTTGATCAGATGATAGAAGATAGAGAGATAGAGAGATAGATAATTACTTGTAATTCAGTAATTTTACTCTTAGTGATTTACCCATAAAAATTACATGCACATGTACATGAAAAGTTGTATATAACAAAATATTCCTAGCAACACTGTTTATAATAGTCAAAACCTGAATATACTCAGGTATCCTTGGGCAGAGTGGATAAATTAATTGTAGTACAATCAGGCAATAAAATATGAAAAAGCAATGAAATACAGTTTCATGGCCAATATGAGTAACTTTCTCAAGAGTAGTATTGAGCAAAGAAGACAGACACCAAAGAGAACATTGCATTACTCTATTATATAAAGTTTTAAAAGTAGGAAAAACTAATCCATGTCCTTAAAAATCAAGACAGTATTTTCTTTTGGAGCAGAGATTGGAGGAGGAAATGAGGTTACTATTATATCATAACCACTGTGGTAATCACAGATTATTTCATAATCTGGATAGTTTTTCACAAATTTATTTGCATTGTGAAAATGCATTAAACTGTGAGCTCATGATTCATTCACTTTATTGTATGTATGGTATATTCAGTACAAAATGTTTATTCAATAGAAGAATGAATTAATCAATATGAAAATAAGAATTAACACAGAGAAAGTAGTACCTACAGTTAAGTGCTATCATGAAATCAAGGTAGAAGAGGATTTCAAAAATGAGCAGAAGACAAGTTAAAGGGAAGACCCTTTCAAAGGACACTGGTTAAAGTATTGAGAGGACACGGCCTTTCTCTGGATGTTGCATCAATTTTCAGGGGTTCCAGATTTAGAATGGGGTGGTCTCACTTTCATACCCTGCTGGCTGCTTTGAATAAGTGACAGAGATTATGGTAGAATTTTCTTGACTCTGCCTGGTATGTTATTTTTGTGAGTTTTTAAATGGTATTAACTAATAAATTTAATCTCATAGTTCATTGTTCCTTTACATAGACCCAAAAAAGATGTGGATCAAAATTTGTCTAATATACTTTGTAGTTTTGGTAAATGAAATGATCTTCAATTTCTTATTTTACGTGCATTCCAAAAGCAATAAAAGGGACTCTGCATTGCAATTAAGCACAAACAAATCAACTTGTTCAACTTTAGCTTCCTTATTCATGAGTAAAATTTTATCCTAACTTTATACTCAATTGAGCAAATCTAAGCCCATTACCAGTTAAGATAACTGTGTTTCTTTTAGTTTGTTCCATGAAGATCCTTGGACCGAGCCCTAAAACTACAGTATTCTTTAAGCACTGAATCTACCCCCAAAGTTTTGTTCATGCAACAAATATATGTGCCACTACGTGCGCTAACAACCTAAAGCACATTAACTGGCTTTTGTACCCTCTTGAAAATGTATAGAAAGCATTAAGCAACAATTACTTCATATTGTGTTCTTTATCCTGAAACTGCATTGCCTTCGCAATTCCTACATTCTTTTCAAAGCGAGAGGGTGGGTGGAGTGAATTCTTATTGTAGGATCTATCTATATCTATTATTCAAAAATACTCAGCACTTTGAAACTAAACCACTGCAATAGGTAAAAACTGGGCTTAATTCTATTTTGAAAAGACCTCCTCTTTAAACATAGGCATAATTATATTTTTTTATTTCATGAATAGACAACTGATGTTCAATGATAACACAGCATTATGGTACAATTTTATGCACTAGTATATAGAGTACAAATTTTAAAAGTATACTCTCTGATGTCACACAGATCTCAGGTGGATTCTCAGTGTCATCACCTAATTATGTGACCTGGTGCAAATTACTTAGCATCTCAGAATCTCAAGGTATTTTTTTCCTATGCTAAATGGGAATAAATAACTAACTTAACAGTTAAGTGAAATTCACAGTATCAGGTATAAAAAAGCTTTTAGCAAAGTGCCCAGAATAAGTAGTAAGTAAATGGAGATTCTTAATGAGATTTTTCAAATTTGTCTTCAGAAACATGAAATGTTAATATTTCTTTCCTAAGATTCTCCATGTATCAAATAATTATATGTGAAGAATCAAAATCAAGCTCAAGAGTCCATTTCCATAGATCCAAATCACTGATAAAAATTAACTGAATACCCAAATAAGAAAAAGATAAATATTAAAATGGAACTTACCAGGCACCACCCATGAGTAATCGTAAACCCAACCAAAAAACAAAAGGAGTCTTATCTAGTGCTCATAATACATGAAAAAGAAATGCAGATGAATCTCAGTTGCTTTTCATCTTTATTTCCATCCACTATGATGAGAGCTCATATGAGTTCTAATCTTTTGTTGACAATTTTTCAATAGGAAAGAGATAGATTGAAAACATAAAGAAAAAAAAATGAGCTGTAGAGCTTAATCCAATTTAACCCAACGCAAGCTTAACTCAACCTACCCCTATATGACAGCAATGGCAGCCCCGCCAGTTTTGTAATTAATTTTACTTCCTGTCTAGGCGTCTTAGTGATTAAATGGTGTCCATTGCCCAAGAAATGTCAATTTTTTTGTGTGGTCATAGGTAGTATATTTCCGCACCTGCATCTAGAGCATAAATTGGGTACAATGAAAGAGGTAGTCTCGGTAGAGATTTGAGGTGCAGACCATGTTCATTTGACTTATTCTGTGTTCTCTCATTTCTTGCATCAATTTTCTTAATTTTATTTTACAATAGTCACAGAAAGACTATTACTGCTATTGTTCCTTTAGATGCATATCCGAATTACTTATGTGTTCATTTTAGATTTTGTTGATGTTCTTTGGAAAAGAAATAGTCAGGGGATGTTTTCTGTATTTAAAAGAAATTGATTCACATACAACGGAATAACTTTTCTCCACAAATATGCAACATTTGAAAAAAAAAAGCTAAGAAAATTAAATGAAATCTATTTTGTTATCACATGGGATTTGATGTAAAACTGTATGAAATGATTCAGAGGTGAAAAATGGGCCACATTTAAATAAATATAACATTCAGAAATTCACTTTATTGTCCAGGCAATAGTATTGACCAAAAAAAATCAGAAAAAGGGCTTTGGTCAGACATGTGCTGTCCCTGGCCACAACCCACACATGAAAGCTCAAGAAAAGCTACTGATGTTCATGATAAATCTCTGCTCTTTGCTTTGTAACTTCCGTTTATTCTTTTCTGTGCTCTTTTTAATGTCATAGAAAAACAAATTGGAAATCAGAGTAGCCATCTAATGATAGATTATTTTAAATAACATCTATTAAAAAAAATTTGACTATTTGTTTCTCTAATGTGACTACTCTAACAGGTGTTTTCTCATTGTGAAAACAGTCAAATGGAATAGGTTGTAATAGTTGACTGTCGAGTTAGTAATCTTTTAACAAAGCATTCGCATGTGAGACTGGGGCCAAACCATTCACTCACTTCATTTATGCAACAGATATTGGGTGCCTTGATGCTCCAAGCATTGTACTACAGTGTGACAATTTGGCATGAGGTTTTTGAAAAGAAAAAACTATCTTTTCCACCTCGTATCCTTGTACTGTTAGACAGAGAAACTGTTGCAGAGCAGGATCTCCATAGAAAGGGGAGGTTTCATGTTCCCTGACCCACCCAAGGAAGGGTGCAGCTGAGTGGCAAGGGGACTTACAGAGGAGATTCGGAGCAGACACACATGAAGGAGGATGTGTTTGCTTCTCAGCTTTGGACTTACACCAGGAACTCAACGTGGAGTTGAGACATGTGAAGACAGTTGGAAGACACATGTGAGAGACCCATGGGGAAGCGGATGATGGCAGCCTTTATCTTGACTTGGGCCTTGATTTTGCTCTTTTTCTCCCAAACTTGCCTGGTCCCTTCTGCCTTTTTTATGGGTGCCCACCAGAAAGTGCCTTAGATTTGTGGCAAGCTTTTGGGCCTTAGGTATCCTACTTTGGGCCAACCCTCTTTGGCTGGGCATTTACCCACAAATTGGATAGACAGCTTTAGGTGTTTTATTGGGAAACTGTTATCCTTTCTTCTCTCTTTATGCACATTAATCTATTAAAGTTCTTTCATACTAACAGTTTGCTTTGTCTTTATGCAACAGATGGCAAAACCTACTTTAGAATCATGTGTGTTTGGGGGTCCCAGGGTATACCTCAGTTCTGCACACTAACAGTACCTTGCACATAGCTTCATACTAGCACTGAGTAATGATTTGTCATTATTGCTTTCATAATTACTCTTGCTGTTACGGCTGCTACTAATGATGACATGCAAAATAAGAAAGTGACACAACAGTGGAATTCATAAAATCTCTACATATTTATGTAATTTAGGAGACTGTCTCTAAATGGAGTTCCATGTCGCAGGAAAAATCAAATAAAGAAAATCCTTCAGATGGCAATGCTTTACTGGGAAGAGTCTACATCATTTTTAAGTTAAAATTACTAGCCTCATGTTCTGGAAATTCTGCCTTGTTCATTATATCAAATAACTTCTGGTCTTTTTAATCACTCTAAGATGCTAACAGTTCTTTTTAATGCCTATTCAATAAGCAGATTAAAACATAAATGCCACTAAATATGCTTTAAATATCAGCTCCATTGAAATATTTCTAAGTTCTGTATCCTCTTAAAATAATCCCCATTCAAAATTGAGAGGAAATGTCACCCATATGAGTTTCTTCAGAATTTAAGCTCTGATTATACAAGGAATTATGTACTATAGCTTTGGAAATCGGATAATTAAAGAAGTACCAGACTCTTTGTTGATGACTTTTTAAGCCTAGAAAGTTTTTATCAATGCTACAGTAAAATTTCTTTTTTAAGTAATATTGCACATGCTGAGTACATTTCTAACCCCAATTAAAGCTAGCTACCTTAAGAGGGAACTGTGCAGAAAAAGTAAAGATGTACAGTTACAGCAGACAAAGCCAAGACCTTGGCTGTAGAACTGCACAAAAGCCATCTTCTTTGATCAGCTCTTAGTAGGGAAAGGAAGAGAACTATAAAATTATAAAGAAATAACTAACTTTCAAGGAAATAATGATCTACTAGAGAAATTGAATTGGTTCAATGTAAATTGATTGACTCAACTATTATTCTTTTAGTCTCCATTTCAAATGTGATATGCAAACAGAAAACTTCCATAGGACCTCAGAATAAATCTGACTCTTCCTTGGGTGAATGTAGGTAACAGTGAGCCAAATATATGTTCAAATCTGTTGCAGGGTAAGAGAGATTTGGCACAGCTTTTTCTATTATCAGTATTCTTACGTGTACTTTGGCTAGAAGGCTCCTCCCATGTCCTCTTAGCAGTCTAATCACAATATTTACTTTCAGTAACTAAGGACTGTATTACAAGTTCCTAAAATACACACTTTAGTAAGGTCTTTCAAATGCTGCATAATTAATTTCAGTTTAAAATTCAACCCATCGATATTTGCCACCATTTGCATTTTACAAATATATAGCAACGCTACATTTTTTTAGTAACTTCCTTTATTAAGAAGACATATGGTCTCCACATTATCCTATTGAAAGCCTAGAATCCAACCCTGATATTTAGAATAGCCCATATCACTTTCTTTTTAGGCCATTACCATTTTTTTTCCTCTCATATTATCATCCAAATGCAGAAACTCACTTATCATTTCTTCCATTAAATTGGTGAAGAGGTTTTCTCATCAATTAATACAGATCGCAGGGTCCAGAGTTGGCAGTCACCAGACATCATCTATTCTTTCATTTTGCAAATGAAGAAACTGAGCCACAGGCAAGCTAAGAGCCTTGCTTTCAGTCACACAGTTAAGTCAGTGTCAGAACTTACAAGGCTTCTAGAAAATCTCAAGATGCATTAAGATAGAAACTTTCACACTCAGAGGGCTTCTTAGAAGAAGACAAAACTTCACTGGAGTAGCAGCCCAGGAAAGTCCACGGAAGTGCGCAAAAAGGGGCAGAAATCCACCCAGAGCCACTAGCCATGCTGTTTTCTGAGGACATGGGCTGCCCCAAGTGGGTACCTTTGCTTAACTTGCCCAAGACCCCGTGTGGTCTGGCAGCCCCCTATCATTATTAAGGCACCTTTTGGCACAGCTTCATTGGAAAGATAAGAGAGGCTTTAGAGTTGTCTTGGGAACATTGACATCTGGGATTTCTGAAACTGAATTAGTTGAACCTGACAGCAACTCTTGAGGAAAGGTCACACAGGTTTGGGTGAGAAATTCATGATTTGCAAATGTCAGCTAAGATTTGGGTAAGCATCTGGCTTTTGGTTATATATCTGAAAATGAATAAACACTGAAATCTGGAGGATTCGTACTCACTGGACCTAATCCACCCAGGATTTAACAGCCAGAAAAGAAATGCTGGTTATGGCATGGATTCCATAAACTTTTAAATCATTTACACATAAAAACAAAGAAGCACATATGTATATGTCTGTATACATATGTAAACATGTCTATACATAACCCCCACACACAAATGTGTATATATTTCTACACATTTCATGTATATATGCATGTAGGCTTGTGTGTGTGAGTGTGTGTGTGTGTGTTTGTGTGTGGATGTGTGGATGTTTAAATATTCCAAAACATTGGGCCAGTTGGCCATGTATCCAGTTTCTCTTGGAAAAGATTTGCTTCATATCTAATAGAAATATACAATCTGGTTAAATGTTGCTGGTAAAATGTCTGACACATGGGTGGATTGAGATTGTGAACAAGTAGAGAATACTAAAGCAGCCTGATGGAGATAGACCCTTTGAAGGGAGGCCAGAAAACATTCCTTTCCAAAGAGGATACGCATCTATTGTTTCTCCAGCTGGCTAGGCAACGGCAGGAATGTTTCCTACTAAACAGCCTCATTAACATAAGCATAACTACAGGGTAAGTTTTCAAGCTCATTCCAAGTGAATTCAAAGGGGTGGGGGAAGAAAGATGCCGTTAATATGCACAACTCATGCAGACAATGATATGAAGCTAATTCATTTCATCATATTATCACCATAGCATATTAACTTAAAAGAAATAATAAGACAACATGGAAATGTTTGCATATTAGAGAGAATTCTCGTTGTACCCTATTAGCACCATATCCTATTAGTATTGCATTAGGCTACCATGTTGCAATGCTAAAATGATGAAATCCCACTGTGAAAACTGATATTGAATTCTTGTAATGTTTCAGAATCATTTTTAGCACTGCATATAAATAATTCATGTGAGCAGATATAATGAATTGATGGAAGAAAAAAAACATCCCTTGGCATTGTGAGCATATTTATGAATGTAAAGTCACGAGCAAGTCGCTTTCTCATGGAAGGTGGGCAGGGGCTGAAGTGTGACATCTATTCCAGAGTCAGTTATTAATATAATGAGGAATTCTAGGTCAAGCCCAATTGAAATATTCCTGAAAGCACATTTCCTTCTAGGAAAGGTGATACAATATTGGTTGGCACTCTTCTGTCATTTCTAAATCTAGATTGTAGATCAACTGAGGTAGACACCCTCACTTAGAAGCACTAGCTACACCGAATCAAAATTCAATAAACTGAGAACCCAGGGAACTTGGTTCCTTTTACTCACAGCACCAGGCTTCTCAGTCTGTATTAAAATGATCTGACTCCTCATCTGTCCCTACGACTAGACTGTACACTTCATGAAGTTAGAGATCATAATTTATTCATATTTGTAATCCTACACTCTGGCATCATGCATGGTTCTCAATGGGTTCTCAACAAACTAGGAATGAATGAACTTACCAGTGAATTAATGTATTTATTCCATTCCAAAGACTCCAATTAAAAAGTTGGGATATAGGTGGGAGTGGGTCATTTATGTTTAAATTTGATTGTTTTCCTAAAAGAAATGTTTTTAATGTTGAATTCAGTGAAAACAGTTCCAGTTTCAGAAAGCATTCTGGCTCAATGAAATTCTTCCAAAGTTAGATGCAATTGTTTAAATTTTCTGCTTTAGATTAATGGCTCTTTGGTTCCTCATACTACATATTGCATATTGGTGTCAGTGCGCTTGCAGAGAAGTAATCCTAATGCAATTTCAACTCCCCGGGATGGAGAGTTCCTGCAAAGAGAGCTGTCGTGTAAAACGTGTTCCCCTATGTAGAAAGATCGCTGGCAGTTACCGTGAATTGCAGGGCAAGCCAATGACCTGTTTTTGGTTCTCTGTGTAGTTGGCTTGTGGGCACCGTGATTCTTTGCTACTACTCTCTGGAGTTCACTATACTTAAGCCCCAGATCCCTCATGGCCTATTTTCCGCATCCTGCTCAACGGACAGATCACACATAGTCCCCAGTTCCAAGCCTTCTTTCTGCACAGTTACTTGTTTCAAAGCTAAATAAACTAGGGAAAAAATAACTAATAGATTTTCTTGGAAGAAAAACTGAATTCCTTTTTCTATTTTTATGCCAAAAACAATATTCTAATGTGGGATTGAATGAGACCATTTCATCGAGCAATACCTCTCCTGCTGTGTTTGTGTGTGTGCACAGGTACACACACACACACAAACACACACGCTCTCTTCAACTTTGGTTTTGTGTTTATTCGAGCCTCAGAACTGTAAGAGTGTGATGTCCATAGAATGAGGAGGTTCCAGGTTCCCTGTCCACCCAAGGAAGGGTGGAGCTGAGAAAGGAGGAGAAGCTAGAGAAGACAGGGAGAAGGAAGGAAGGAGATCAGTAAGGTTTGGAGAAGGCATGTGGAGCAGAAAGACACATGAAGAAGCCATGCTTGTTTCTCAGCCTTGGACTTGTACCAGGAACTTGGGGAACATGTAAGTGGGAAACAAAAGTGGGTGAGAGACCCATGGGGAAGTTCACAATGGCAGCTTGGATTTGAATTTGGATTTGCTCTCTTCCTTCCAGACTGCCTGGGTCCTTCTACTCCTGTTCTATGGGTCTCCACCAGAAGGTGCCTTAGACTTGTGGCAAGTTTTTAAGCCTCAGCAGTTCTGCTTTGGGCTAACCCCTTTTGGCTGGGCATTTACCCATAAGGGGATGGGTAACTTTGGGTGTTTAATTGGAAACTATTTTAACTATATTCTTTCTCTTCTCGTTTCTTTATAGCATACTAATTGTATCAAAGTTATTTTCTATTGAAGATCTATGTACTAGAGTACGTTTGTCTTTATGTGGTGGATGGCAGAACCCATTTAGATATGCAGATTTGGGGTCCTTGGACTATCACTCACCCTGCTCATTAACAGAACCACTCACCAATATTGTTTCCATTAGGCCAAAAGACCAGAGGGTTGAATTGGAAACATGGGCTTTACGAACAATGATTATGTAGAGGAAATGAAAGGTCCTTTGTCCCCTGGTAGGTTGCTTGCAGCAGGGGTAATGAGCAAGACACTGGAAAGGAACCCCACAGGTACTTTCTCATGTTTGCCTTTACCTTCCTTAGGGTCAAAAGGATTCTCTGAATAGTTGACACTGAGGGGAATACAGGTCCTTTGGGGGGGGGGGACAGTCATGGGTGAAAACAGAGATCTGAACAGAGGACAAATGCTTCCCTCTGCCTCAGATGAGTTAACAAAGCTGATCCTTTTCACTGTCTTCCCCACCCACTGAGGATTTTCACGTAGGTTGACAAGTCAAGTCAGGTCATGCAGTAAGATGTGAGTGGTATTGAGATTTGTTGAGCAGGCATAAGAAACAAAATGAAAACTCACAATCTCTCTTTCACCAATTAAATAGCCATTTATAACTGCACCTCAAAATGCACCTGGAAGGTGTGAAGTGCAGTTGAACTTGAAAGCGTTAGAAGAAAGAATGACCAGCAAAACAAGCCAGTGTCATTGCACAGCATTCTGTTCTGACAGGCTGGACTTATTCTGTCCTTTTGTGGGTCACAGATTCAGCAGGTCACCTGCTAAGGTTGTTTCCAGACTGTAAAGCACCGGTCAGAAAAACCTAATTGTAGATTGAAAGACTCATTGTTCTTTTTTGTTTGGCCGAATAGTGTTGCAAAGGTATTTTCTCTAGTTTTTATTTTCCTGTATCTGTTGGGCACCTGCTCTCTGTGCTAGGCATTCATTCATTATTTGGCGGCATTCCCATTTTCAAGATTAGGCAACTGAAATCCAAAGGGGTTATGTAACTTAGGGTAACACAGCTCTGTTAGTGGGGAATAGACACACATCAAGTTTCTCTGATTCCAGAGCCTGTGCTCCTAACTCTTTTCTCAGAACTCTAATAAATAAGGCTTAAACCAGCACCAACAGATTTGAAGTCTAAAACATGGCTAACATTGATGAAATAAATACCAATTCCCCATCTTGACAATGTCTTTGCAAATGTCTCAACCTAGGCAGTCTCCATCATTCAGTGAAGATCTGTTAAATGGATAACTAGGTTGAGGGTCTGCCAAGATATCAAGAAAGTCAGGAGGATTCAAGCAAATCTTTTCCTTTCTTAGGAGCCTACTATGGAAAAGGGAGTGGATTTACTGATTCAAGGAGAAATCACTTTATGTCTCAACATTGGAGATTACTAAAAGTATGAATTTGGACAAGTATTTAGTTTTTCAAAATTCCTAATTATACAGAGATAATGCCTAATTCATAGAGTTGTGAAAAGTAAATGAGCTAAAACAGTAGCTGGTCCATGATGGTACTCAGTAATTGTTACTTTTCTTTCCTCACCCAGCAAATACCTGACCCAGGTCCAAACACAAATGATGCCTTCTCCATTCTCTGCCCTCTGGAACACCCATGCCTAGAAACTCTCCAAACAGCTACAGGTCACAGATACATTTTCCACACCAAAATTTAATTTCCATCATATTCTTAGAATTCCAAGAGAATTCAAAGTCAAATTCGAAGTTTGAACTCAGTCAGGGACCAGTGCAAGTCTCCCTCCTGTGTTTCTAGCTCACCAAAACCTTACTCAAGATAAAATCATACACTAACCCTGAAATTAAGACCATCTGAGAGTTATGTGTGATGTAATTCCAGATTATCATGGCAAACCACAAAGTTTCAAAATGTCTATTTAAAGACTTATTAAATTTCTCTTCTTAATTAAGCCTTTCCTCAAAGAAGACTGGTAGCCTCCATTGTCTCTCTCAGCTAATGAAATATTCAGGGTGCTCTCCTTGTAAAATCAGGACATAGCAAGGTGACCCTACACACCATCACAATTTCTCAAGGTATTTCACCTTTCAATTAATCGAGATAGATCTATACTCATCGCAGCAAGAAATTCTGCCTTTAATTGGATGCACGAGTAATACAGAAGCTAAAATGTGGAGTTATTGCCCTAGATTGTTTACATTGGCAATAATAGTTTCAACAAAATTGTCTTCATGAAAATGTCAAATTCATTTCTGACGTAACAAAATACATTCAATGGCTAATCGTGTATTCATTAATATCTTGTGTTGCCATCATGTCATTCTTGGTTCTAATAATACCTAATTGCAATAATAAATACCTAATTTGGGGGATTTGTTTGTTTTCTAATTAGACATTTTTTCACATTTCTACTCTGTAATTATTCATGAGTAATTATTGTTAGTCACAAAATGGAATTATCGTTAAGCCTGTATAAACTGTAGCCAGCTTCTTATTGAAAAAAGGAATTAAACTTTTCCTGCTTTATGTTCTAATTAACTTTTCTTCTCTATTTTGCGAAATTGCTTGAAACAATTTTGAGGGAAAATGTAAAGTAGAGACTGGTAATTCAAGACATTTTTATAATTATAAATTCGCTGTAGGGAAGTTTAAAGAATCATATAATAATTGGGGTTTTATTCCTATACACCCACTAGGAACCAAATAAGCTTTGTCAAAGACCCTTGATTTGTCGGGGCGTGTTACTGAGTGACCCAAAGCTTTATTCTCCATCTTAAGGTACTGCAAAAACTGTAACAGCACCAAAGTCTTTTGGAATCTGGCTGGCTGTCTCACCTCCTTCTTCATGTTCCTCTCTCTGGCCGTAAAAACATTATACCACGTCTACACAAAACTTCTAATTGTTTCCTATAGGTCTTGCCACGTCCCCTCATATATATTGTTCTTTACTACTGGAATGACCTTTATTTCAGTCTCAAGGTCTAATACTTATCAACTCAAGTAGCAATTTCTCCATGAAATGTTCCTAATGTCTTATGAATAACTCTGTTCCTCTAACATTATAAACTTGCCTTTGGCATTACCACTTGCCCCCCTGGAGTTTGGCATGTCTTGATTTTCTTTCTCACTAAACAGTGTCTCCAATTTTTTTTTTAAACTTTGTTGTTGACTGTGCAAAGGAATTAATTAATGCTGTGTTTAAGGCTTAACCAATGAGGGTAGAAGCCAATGAATAAATCCTTCTTTCTTCACATGTTGGACAGACAGGGCATTGGACATGATTCCTCAGGGGCCTCCACTTGTCTACTCAAGTAACCAGTTCAGAAACACATCTTAGTTTTCTCTCCTTCCCTATTTTACTCTTCCCAAGCCCCAAAACCTTTTCCCTAGTACACCAGCTTAGTGGATTAAAACAACACAAATTAATCACTATCTGGAGGTCAAAAATCCCAAGTCAGTTTCACTGGACTAAAGTCCACATTGCTGGTTTCTTCTGGGGATTTGGGGGAGAATCTGTTTGCTTACCTTTCTAGTTTCTGGAGGCTACTTGCATTCCTTGGCTCATAACCCTCCTTGCACCCCTGTAACTGCTTCCTTCTGTTATCATGTCGCTTCTCATCATTTGACCTTCTTACTTCCCCCTTAAAATCCTGTAAGTGTATTTAAGGCCCACCCAAAAAAATCCAATGTTATCTCCCATATCAAGATCCTTAATTTAATCATACCTGTGAAGTCCCTTTAGTCACATAAGATAACAATTTCCAAGGTTTACAATGCAGATATTTTGGTGGGGAGAAGAGAGGCAATCATTCAACCTACCACACCTGGGATCACTTCCAAAACTAATTTACCACATGCATGCGCATGTTTCCAGCTCTGGGTTTGGTGGAAATCCAAACTTAAGACAGGCTCCAAAGGAAATTAGAAGGTTAAGATAGAAATAGTTATTATTATTATTAAAAGCTACAGATCAAAAAGACAAGACTTAGAAAGATAATACTAGGCTTGCAATGAGGAGGTCATTGGTAGTTTTAGTAAGAACAGCTTCAAAGTGTAATGCCTAAATTGCAGTGGATTCAGAGTTAATTCCCAAAGTTGCCCAAAGACATAAATGCGAAGAGGACACAACACCAGTCTGTGCTCCACCTGCAATAGGAAACCAGCTCCATGTTTTCACAGACATACTAATTACAAAGCTTACACTTTATTTTTTAAGAAGGTCTTCCCTGGACTAGACCACCTGTTCATGTTTTCCTACGTTCCAGTATTTTCACTATCCAACCACACATCACCCTGGGCAATGACTTAGGATCAGGCCTCCCCACACTGACTGAAACTCTGATAGGAGACACTGTGTCTTTCCTGTTTATCTTTCATCCTGAGCCCCTCACATGGTGCCTACCACAGAGTAAAGAACCGGTGGAATCTGCGATAGGTCAGAAATGAAATTGCAATCCCTATACTAAAATCCAGAACTTGGAGCTTGGAGATCCGTTCTCCATGCTTGGACATATATCTGGAATGCCTGGGAATGCTGCTAAAATGCAGATTCAGTCGTGTGACATGAGGCCTACACGCTGTGTCTCCTCTCAAAATTCCAGGCAACGTCAATGCCGCTGGTCCTAAGACACATATTGAGTGAGGGGGGATCCGCATCCAATGACCCTAAATCCTACCTGCACATTATAAAGCATCTTGAAAACTTTTAAGATGCATAGCAGTGCCAGAGTCCTGCGCTCAATCTTAACTGAGGAGGGTGAATCCAGCACTGGTTTGTTGTTTTATTTAATTTTTAAGATCCCCAAATGTGAATGGGTAGCCCTGGCTAAGAACTACTGGTCTAGTTCAACTTCTCCTTTACGGAATGAAGTCGGTGAGGGGAGGCTAAGGGTAAAGGCCTCCCAGTGAGGACCTGGCAGAACTGGGTGTGGAACCCCATCTCCTGTCTTGCACTGCAGTGTTCTCTGCAGCCCAGTGGATTCAGGAAAAATGGGGGACATACATTTACATTTAGACCCAGCCTGGGTGATCCCGGGGAGCTGAGTCAGTGAGAGATGACTCAGATGTGAATTCCCTGCTGTCTCCCATTTTCATCCCCTTGGGCAGTGTGTAGGAGAGGTATAACTGCATGAAGAGAGCATTGTCAAAGAAAATATCCTGGCTGATCTATTTTAGTTAAAACAGCTTTCCCCCACCCCAGGTACTGCGAGATTGCTTGTCTGTCAGGGTGTTGGCCTTGAGCGGGAGCTGGGCACCAGGGAAGGTGTTTTTAGTGGAAGGAGAAAATAGAAATAAAAAGGAGGGCTGAGCCACGGGGTGCTGGGGCAGAGGGGGAGAGCCTGCACTGTCTGCTCAGCAGCTTTTCATTGCAAATATCCCTGGGCTAGCATGGATCCTCTGTTTCCACAGCCCAGGCAGAAATTAGCATTTCCCAGGACTTGTCTGCTGTTATCCATAGTACCACAGTGAGTTTGTCTAGTTGTTCGTATGAATCTATGCTGTTTGGAATTCAGGCTGCTCTCAGGCAGGAGAGGAGGAATCTGAATAACAAATAGTGTGTCAGGAATCCAGAGGTTGGGCCCTGGGACCTCCCTCATGAACAGAGGCTAATGTGGTGAACAGGCCCTCAGCGGCTTCTGAATTTAACCAAAGGAAAATTCTAGGTGTGCGTGGTAGTAGGATAGAGAGAAGGAGGCTCTGGTGCAGAAGCCAGGAGGCAGAGGATAAATCCAGAAGAATAAAATTGCAGTTTTTTGTGAGAAGAGGGGAAAGTTCCCTAAACTGGTTCAAAATTCTTAACCTGAGGAAGATGGCTTGTCTCTCAAGTCAGTGACTCTGGGCCACTAGGCAGCTTCCCAGGTAAGGACATTTCACTGATTTCTTTGTTTTTCTGTTACAATGCAGATGTCACAGCTGTGCCTCTTCCTGCCAGTGATTCTCCTCACAGGATCCTCTACCCCAGCATTTCAGTGGACCTCTGAATTGTCCAAGCATTTTGCTGTAATGCAGATTCTGATTCTCCAAGTCTGAGGTGAGACCAAGTTTTGATGCTTCTAACAAGTTCCTCAGGTCAGGCTAATAAAGCGCTTCAGCCGCCAAGTCATGTCTGGCGTCAGCCTCAAGCCTTCCTCATGCGAGGACATATGTGTGGGATGGATTAGGCCATTCCGGGGCATCCTGTTCTGGAGGGTAGGGATGAAGTGTGGAGCGATCTCGGGGAGACAGCAAGACTGCATCTGAAAACCCAAGCAAAGGCAAAGATGGAGGTCTCTCCCGAGCTATGTCGGCTTGACCTTGCCACACTTGACACAAAGGGCTCCATCTT
Source organism: Scalopus aquaticus (assembly GCA_004024925.1). Taxonomy (NCBI): domain Eukaryota; kingdom Metazoa; phylum Chordata; class Mammalia; order Eulipotyphla; family Talpidae; genus Scalopus; species Scalopus aquaticus. The sequence continues at coordinate 18,954 of PVIJ01005530.1, read as the reverse complement.
CCCTGGATTGCCCCAACATGTACTGCATTTTGTTGAAATTGAAGTTCATAAAGAACAAGAGCGGGCCTCCCTGGTGGCGCAGCGGTTAAGCGCTGCGCTGTGGAGCTGTCGGCAGCGGCGACGCAAGTTCAATGCCCGGCCAGGGAGAATCCCACATGGTGCGGCAACCTCTCCTGCCTCGCCCGCTGCTCCCCTCAGCAGTGTATTTCTGATCTGCCTGTTCTGCTCCCCACTCTGTCTCTGGTGAACCCTGTCGCCGCCGCATGCCTCTGGCCTGTGCCCCAGCTTGTATGCATAAATAAAATAAATCTAAAAAAAAAAAAAAAAGAACAAGAGCATCTAACCTTGCCCACAACTGTCCCTTACCTTAATCTAACACACTGACCAGGACAACCTTAATGTTGCCCTCACCATGTCTAAAACTTTAAACAGACTTTTTCTTCTTCCTCTTCCTCTTCTCCTCCTCCTTCTCCCTCTTCTTTCCTTCCACTCAACAAGCTAAAACTGTATTCATTGATTAAGGAATGAAGAAGGGTAGATCTTGCTAAAAAGACACTTTCTCCTTGAGCAAGGAGATGTAGGGTGGCTTATATGGGATGAGTTGCCTGTCACAGGCCTGGAGCTTGGGTTCAGCAGTCATGCACAGACATCTTTATGCATTGGGCACCTTTGCACATACCTCTTTTTGCACATGCCTCTCCATCACCATCCTGGGTGTGACTGGTTTGGTCTGGTCCTGAGGTTACTGGCACTATGCCTGGGTTCCTATAAGCAGGCATAACTAAGAGAGTCATGCTTACTGGGGTAGGTGATAAAATCCCTACCCTTTGTCCTGATCCTCATTCTTGAGGGGTATTAAAGGGAGGAAGTCTGACTTCCATAACTACTTCAAACTGAGGAGAGGCAACATCATTATGTGTGTGGTTAGAGGATCAAAATTTTTCTAGTTCACCTTAAATATTCTTGTGGGGGTGGCTTCTAACTGCTGTGCCCTTGAAGCATGACTATCTATACCTTGATTGCCTCAATCGTTCTTTTACAAAGGACACCAACACACTGAGGATATACTCTCCAAAGATCAAGAGCAGGTGAGAGCTAACAAGGGAACTAAGAGGAGAACAAACCAGACTATTCACAGTAGGGCATCTTTTACCACATTCCAAATGGTATTACTGTGTTCTCCCTGGATGAAAGAGTGTAACCATTTGGACTACTCTAAATAGCCTGAATGTTTACTCCAACTTTCCCATAGTGTTTACCTTCAAGCAACAGAAGGAGATGGCAACTGCACATAACCCCCCTTCCCCAACCCTCACCCCACTCTGCCTCAGTTCTACAAGGAAGTAGTCTAGAGCCATTCAGTTGTCTAAGACTAACTGGCCAAAAAGTTGAGGGAGACATTCAACCCACTCAGGGCATTTGTATGGAAATAAAAGAAAAAGAGGTTAAAGATCGAAGCAAAACACAAGTTGAATTGGATGTCCCAGGGGAAACCAGTTGAAACGATTTCTAGATATTGGGGGAGGAGGGTCAAAGGATCTTCAGATGAGGTGTGGCCAGGCAGTGGCTTCCTCAGTTGCAGTCAGATGTCATCAGAGATTTAGGAAAACAAACAGACACCATTAGGCACAATGGACAGAGTGCTTCTTGTAGGCCCCTCACCTCTCTTTTCTTAGAACATCTACTTTAGAAAACTTGATATTATAAATTCTTTGAGATGCAAATCTTTTCAAAGTCTCTTGTCCATCCTACTATCCAAGTATGGTTTTCTCAGAGACCAGGGGTCATCCTTTGATATATAAATATCAACAGAAATAGTACCCCTGTGACCCAGTCTCTCTGGGAGGGAGGAACTTAACTTCAGTGGCTCTTGAACCTGGTTGTAAAACTACTTCCTGTCATGAAGATACAAGGATGTTTACTTTTCCTTCAGATGAGGTCAATCAGCAAACACAAATGGCCTATGATCACCCTTATCTCAACTCTTTGTTCCAGCAGAGTTGAGCTCAGAATGCACTCTGGGCTCTTTCTCCTATTGTTATTGCCCTCAATAAAGTCTTCCTTGCCTGTTTAATTTGATCCAGGGCAATTTTTGCCTTAACAAAACACACACACACACATGCACACACGGAGTTTACTATTTATATGTATATATGTATGTGTGTATATGTATGTGTGTGTGTATGTGTGTGTGTATGTATGTATGCATTTTCCGGGGAAAGTTGAATCTCAGAGAAGGTACATATCATGTTCACTTGTCCCAGTTCTTGGGACTTAGGTAACAGATCTTCTACTCCTCTCTCCTGGGTTAGGTTGTGTTCTTCCTAAGATCTGAGGGAAAAAAATGGAGCAGAAAGGACAGCTTTCTCTACTATTCAGTCATGAAAACAGAAAAAAAATATTGCTTTCTTAATATACTCCAAGGTGTTTATATTAAAATCTGAAATATATATATAAGGCCATGTAGTCAAATCGAAGAGACGATGAAATTATAAACATAATTCCTCTAATCTTCATTCTACCAATGATTGTTTCATATCTTGCTGTGCATTTGCCTTTTTCTGTGTTCTAGTTATCTTTTCACCTGGAGGAGCCCTTTGAAAGAGAGCTCAGAAAATCATTCTTGGAAGGGTAGCAGGGAAGGTAGTTACCTTGGGAGATATGTCCAGTTGCACTGGGAACATGTATGTTAGAGGAAATAAAAGAAAAGGTAAAAAAGATATTTGACTTAGAGGAGGAATATGGAAGGATAAATACCCATATACTGATTAGAAAGACATAAAGGTCAATCAAATCAGTTATTTATGACAGATCTGAAAATAGCATTTAGAAATGAACAGGTTGAAAAGTTCAAAATAACCACACCAAACGTGCACCTGAGGAAGGCGGGCATGTTGCCATGGGAGACACACCTGGATGTGCAACCAGCCCTGTGGAATGTGCAGGGTGACTCCTGTGCCGAGGACGTGACAGGTGACCAGGCCCTCCATTAAGAGAACCTTTTCATGCCCCTCTAAACCAACACCTAAGATGTCATACACTTTAAAAAAGGATGTTTAATGATGCAGATTCCAGATTGTCCCCTGACTTGCTCTAAGCAGAATAAACAAAGCAATAAACCCATTAGAAGGTACTTGTGAGACATTCTGGATTTAAGAGCCTTGCTCTGATGACTACAAAAATAAAACTAGTTCCCACTTGGAAAAAGTTTTTGTTATTCAGCTTAGTTTAAATCATAGCTAACAGTACTCCTGGCTTTGAAAGACTCAGAGTTATTCCCCACTCTCTAGTAGGATCCAAGCTTTTCCAAATAAGATTGTTTAAATGTTTATACTCAAATGGGCAGACAACTATTTATGAAAGGCAGTGTGTGTCGCTTCAGTGTACGTGTTCATGTGTAGCTTTGCTATTTGGTTTGTTCTCATTGCAGCTATCAGACCCTCAAAGAGCAGGAACACCACCCCCTCAAAGTTCAGTATCAAATCTGCTGATATTCCCAGTGAAATTCTGCCCCAATCCCAAGAGCTAGGAAAGCAAAAGTTTAGATTTCCCCATCCTCTTCCATTTGGAAGGCTGTAGCACCTACCGATATCCAGCCACAGGTTGAAAGAATTGTTTTCTGCTTTCAGAGCTGTGGTAGACATTGTCTCTGGGACCTTTTTTTCATCAGTGAATGACTCAGCTATCCCAGAAAGAGAAAAGTTGGAATTCATCTATCATTGAAAGTGCAATGGACTGTAACTCCAGGACCAGGGTGGCCTAAGTTTCATTGGTATCTGGTGGAGACCTCGCTGAGTCACTGTGGGAACAGAACAAGTGGTAGAGCCTGGAGCTCTTAGCACATTGCCTAGCACATGGTTAAGTGCTCAATAAATGGAAATTATAAGTGCCAAGTGGAATTTCCACAGCAACACCTAAGACGAGTGCCAATCTGGCCTTGCTTCAACACGCTTCAATTAAATGTAAACTGTGCTGTCCTTTGGCTTTCCCATTTTATAGCCCTCCTTGGGTTGACTCTAGCACATCACTGAGATTCCGGGGTGAAAAGCTTCTAGAAGCTACACACCCTTGAGGCCAAAATGAGTCAGTGATAATAATCATCCTTGTCAGCACAGCAGGATCCCTGTCTCACACATCTGCCTGAGTGCAGTGCTCAGGATGGCATTAGACAAGTATCATTTTGTCAATTAACCTTTTTCCATTTTTAGTTTATTAGGGCCTAAGCAAATGCATTTACTCAACCAAGAGGGGCTTTTATATTTTTTGACAGGGTAGTTGCAGCTTCAAACACAGCCTACCTGCACTTTCCCCTTACAACAAGCGCAGTCGCACCTCTCTGGCAAATTGGATAACCCTGTGTCACGCTGCATAAGAAGATCATTTTAATTGATGGAAGGCCTTGGTTTATTTAACATAAGAGCAGTAGAAGCTGTGGTGTTTAACTCTGTTTTACACATCCAGTGGGTATGAGAAAGCAGAGGATGAATATGTTGCCTGCAATTTTTTTTTTTACTCCTCTCCATCTGTGACCTCCCCCCGCAGCCCCAACTTTCCTTACTGGGGACACGGGACAGTGCCGTGATGCATAAGTGTTGACAATGCTACCTGACCTAAAAGTAAAATAGAGGATTGTCCCCTGCCTGTGGCTTCTATCTTAATATGCTCCCTGCCCCCACAATGTCTAAGGAGCATATAATAACAGACAGGATTCTGCCAATCCCCTACTAGGCTGAGCACTTTTCTTTCACCATTGCAAGTTAATTCCCGAGTGACTCTATGAGGTAGGAATTATTGCCTCTATTTTCAAACAGGGAAACTGAGAAGTACTATAACTATCAAGGGTCCTAACCATCACACTCCACACTGCCTCTAATTTATGCTGTACTTGGGTTATCACTTCCATCCTATGAAAATATAGTAAGAGGGAATGTGATTCTTCCATGAAATAACTTGTATTTCAGTCAAATATGATACCAACTAAGAGATGAAGAGTTAAGTAAGAGTAAGGTTGGCCATTCAGGACTGTTGAGCATGCTAACAAAAAGTACAGAATTTCTTAAAGCACAGCTTATTTACTCAGGTAAGGAAATTGACATTATTTTATACATATGGTCAGCATAAGAGGGGGAAAGATTGAGCTAAAGCAAGCAAATGGTTGCTAATTGACTCCAAGTTATGAAAGATGGTGTTAGCTTGAAATTCCTTTCCAGACTGACATGATCGAAGGTTCTCTCTCCCCTTTCCTTTCTCCTCTGCTTTGACTTCCCCATCCCATTGGTATGTCCTGTTCTGCTCCCTGCTTTCTCCTGTGTTGCTGCTCAGATTACACTGGTCAACACTGAGATCATTACTGACTTAAAAAGGCCCTAATCTGTAGTATCTTGGTGTGCTGAACATGAATATAACCCTGAATTTTTTTATTAGCTCTCGTTTTGAAGATATTTCATATAATTCATTTTATATGTTTCATCATGTAAATTTATCCAGTAGGACTGCAGCAACATCCTAAATCAGCCTAGAGTGATGTAATATTGCATCACATTGCATAATACCATCATGCACACATCATCCAGAGTTGATTTCATCATTTTTTGATGCAATGCAATACTGCTGCCAGGCGGCTGCTGAGGTAAGCTGACGTCAGTAGTGCACTACATAAAGCCTTGTCAGAAAGGTCGAGCTTTGAAAATACTTAGACTTTATGCGAGACAGTTTAGGCTACAGTTCCATAGAACTGTTATTATTTTATCCATTTAGGCACAATACAGAACAGGAATGTCTCGAAAGTGCATTAATGGCGTGGACAATTTCTCCTCTATTTGTGGGGCAGTGACATTTGCCAACCAGAAGAAAAGTATCGCCTCTCAAGTGAAGAAGACTTATCATCTTTACTTCGTATGCAAGGTTGGTGACCAAGACAAGCTTTGGGCCCCATGTATATGCTGAGCTACATGTCCAACACAGCTTTCCCAGTGGTTAAATGGCAGAAGACCATCAATGCCGTTTGCAGTCCCCATGGTGTGGAGAGAGCCAAGCAGCCACAGAAAAGACTGTTATTTCTGCTTGGTTCCTCCTCTTTCTGGTGGAATAATGATGCAAAAGAAGTCGAGAATAGTCTACCCAAACATTCCATCAGCATTGATACCAGTTCCACACAGTGAGGGACTTCGTATTCCAGAACCTCCAGCAGAATATTCTCTTGATTCATCTGATGAGGACAACGGTGAGCCAACCTGTTCTCCTGTTCCATCAGCATGCAGTGATCCATATTTTCACTGTGGTGCATCATCAACCTCACACAGACTAACACAGGACGAACTCAATGACCTGGTTCATGATTTGGACTTATTCAAGAACAAGGCCGAATTGCTAGGATCAAGACTCCAACAATGGAATCTTCTAGAAGAAGGTGTCACAATTGCTTTCTATCAAAAGCGCCACCAGCAGTTGGAGCCTTTCTTTAGAAAGTAAAGCACTCTGGAATTCTGTTCCAATATTGAGAGCCTCATGAATGCCTTAGATATCACTTGTGACCCACAAGAATAGAGACTTTTTCTAGACTCTTTGAGACTGAGTTTTAAGGCTGTGCTTTTGCACAATGGAAACCATCTTCCATCAATTCCAGTAGTGCATGCTGTCCACATGAAAGAGACATACGATAATGTAAAGCAGCTACTGAATTCTGAGTATAACAAGTACGGCTGGCACGTCTGTGGTGATTTGAAGCTAGCTGCCCTTTTAATGGGACTGCAGCAGGGATATACAAAATACATGTATTTCTTATGTGAGTGGGATAGCCAAGCAAGTGAATTGCACTACTTGCGGAAGGAATGGACTCGCAGACAAAATGTAGCAGTTGGAGAGAAGAATATCCAGCACCCAGCTCAGGTCGAGGCTCGCAAAATCCTGTTACCACCCCTTCACATCAAACTAGGTTGGATGAAGAATTTCGTGAAAGCCATGGACCGGACCTCGCCAGCTTTCCGATACCTGCATGAAAAATTTCCTCGACTCAGTGAAGCAAAGATTAAAGAGGGAGTTTTTGTGGCTCCTCAGATTCGAGAGCTCTTCAAAGAGGACTGGTTCAACAGCTTGCTGCAGGGTGATGCAAAGCAAGCATGGAATGCTTTTCGCCTAGTATCTACAAACTTTCTTGGGAATGTTAGGGCAGAAAACTACAAGGAACTAGTAGGAGACATTGCTGCTGCAGTATCAGAAACTTGGCTGCAATATGTCTCTAAAGATCCACTTCCTAAGTAGTCTATGACTTGATTTTTTAGAGGTATTAACCATAGGCCTATTACTGTTGGCATGCATTTTTGTGATGTAAATATCCATTTATTGCAGATTACAAAAAAAAACTAGGCCAAAAATAGAATTTGACTGTCATATTCATGTTGAGCACATACAAATTGATAGGAAAAGACTAATTTTATTTCAGTAACATGATTTTGTAAAAATGTGTTGACCAGTGTTATTTATCTATTGCCATGGCCATACAGGAATCCTCCTCTCTGGTCTTCTGTGTCTCACCACCTTCTCCCACATCATCACCACAACTTCTCTTCCCTTTCCCGCTATCACATTCATCTCTTTGGCACCCCCACACCCCACACTATTAGGTAGGTACTTCTCCATTCTCTCCATTGTGGAGTAAGAGCCATACTTTGAAACTATGAAATTTGATAAAATCTAGAGAAAAAGCGCATGCTTTTTTCTTTGTTTCTTATTTCTTAATTTAAAAAGTATATAGTTGGCCACGAAGATTTTGGGAAAATGTAGAGTAAGAAAACACCAAAATGATAATCTGTGCATGTCTGTGTTCTCCTTATGGCTTCTGAAGCAACAGTTGACAGATAAATCTCCCTGTTCTAGCTGTGTTGACCTCTCTAAGACAAACAAGGAGACAAACAGGAAGGCATTTAATTCTGAAGTCCATAAGGAAAAAAAAAAAACTTTTAAAAACGAATGTTTGACAAATAAACAAGGAAAAGGGAATGCATTTTCAGTTTGGAAGAATTGTAAATCCTGCAGAATATAAATGGAAACTATGGGAAAGGAATTCTTACAATGTTAGCTTTGGATTTTCTGCAAAGGGTTTTAATCCTCACGTTATCATTATTGGTGTTATTATTGTTATTACCAATAATAAACATATGTCGGCAGCCAACAGGATGCCAGACTCTGCACAAGAATTAGACTCCATCCCTGTAGTGCATGCTTACAACAGATTATAACTGCAATAGAAAATCATATTAATGACAACTCAATATTTTGTTAGAAAAATAACATTGTTTCTCTCCTCTGTCTGAGTTGTCTACCACCAAGTAGCATACTGACTCTCAGAATGATGGTTCCTGGACCATAAAGCTAATAAATCTCCCAGTAAGAATTCACCCTCAGCAATTGCTGAAAACTGAACACTTCTTCGCTGCTTCTTCCATGTGATCAAGCAGTGTCATCCTACATCTGTTCAGTTTTCAGATCAAATATATTCTCTGGTTTAGGACCAGTGCACTGATTGTACAGCAGTCATCTTAAACAGTGATTTTCACACTGCTGGTTGCAGCCCATTATGTGTCTTGCAGTGTAGTTAGAGGCTCACAATAATATTCTAATAAAAATAATAGACTGGAGAAGAATTCAAATAGATTACATTCAAGGAGGATATTTTTCCTGAAATTTCACTTCACTCTTTTATGTGTGTACTTTTAATAGATTATGAAATTCAAAGTATTTATTGAAAATTATTTTTCACAATCAAAAAACTTTTAAAAACACTAAAAGTCTGGAAATATACTTTCACTTAACTTGAACTTGAAGCTCTCATCCAAACTGCAACATGGCAGAACACAATTTTCAGACTATCCAATGATTTGTTGTATCTCAAATAGAATCAGTTAATATTTATTATTATTAGAGTGACTTTACCTCCCAGAATTAATCCGAATCCCAAATACCCTTTCAGTTGCCAACATAGATACATCCAAACCTGTAGATTCCTGGTCCTGACTGTTGGTTTATAAGATGAACTCACCATCAGATGTCATTTAGAAAGTTGTCCATTTGTTCTGTATTTCCTCTAGTTCTCGTAGGCCTGACTCAGCCAAACCACTTTCCATGGACCTCCAGCTGGAATGGACAGTTTTACCTAAAGCACACCTTGCTCACCTATAGTAGAGTTTACTTCTCACCTACTCCCAACAAAGAGAAATCGTCCCGATCTCAATTCTAGAATTTATCAATATGACTAGTATATTAGAAGGAAAGTCCCCATCTGCCCCCAGCAGATAAGTGACTTCATTTATCACATCTTGCTAAAACTGCCTTCCCTTTTATTCTCGCTAGAATGCCTGTGCTCTTCCTGAAGTCATATGATTAGCTCTTTTTAAGTTTGTATAAGCTAAAGACTAGATTTATATTCTTTCACACAGTATCTTCTGAGTTTTTAATTTATTTCACATAAAAATATTTGAACTGGAGGTGGAGAGAATTATCAAGATAATCTAGTAACTACTCTGCAGGAGGCAGCAAAAGCTGGGGCAGCGAAATAAGTAGCAAGTGCCATTAGTATGAGAGGCTTGCCTGGTGATGCTTTAAACAAAGACAAACACAGCTTTGGGAGAGCTTTTACAGATCCACAATGCCAGGGATGCTTCAAATTGTTCATCCTAAATACATTTTCTAGTGCTCATGGAAAGTTCCCTTAACTTTTTTTATTCCAAGCGCACAAAAATCTCATGATAAAAATAATGGCCAGAGATTCAAAATACAGGGCTGTATTTCTGCTTAGAAGAAAGTTAATTGTTGATAAAATTATTGATTTACCATTTGTAGCCTCAGCAACATCTAAAAGAACATGAAGTGAACATAAGCAGTTAAAAATGTAATACAGATAAGGTATTTAAGGATAAATCATAATAAAGCTCTTCCTAGAGAGGAAGCGAGAATAGATGTTCTCAGACACTGGAGTTGGCAAATTATAATACTTAAATAACAACTTTGGATGTAAATTTTCTAGCAGCCAAAGTAATAAGGTAAACACCAAAACTGAATAGACATAATCTTTCCTGGGAACTGAACCCACATAGAAATGTGCCAATTTATCCTTATTTAAGGAACCATTGACTGTGACTTGGGCGAGGCCTCGCTGTGGTCTGGCCCTGTCTTCCACTCGCTGTGGTCTGGCCCTGTCTTCCACTTGCTATATTCCCAACAAGTCATTTCACCTTAAGATTACCCATTTAGGGCCTCCCTGGTGGCACAGCGGTTAAGCGCTGCGCAGTGGAGCTGTCGGCAGCCCCCGGCGACGCGAGTTCAACACCTGGCCAGGGAGATAGTTCGACACCTGGCCGGGGAGATTCCCACAAGGCGGGGCAGACCTCTCCTGCCTCACCCGCTGCTCCCCTCAGCAGTGTACTTCGGTCTATCTGCCTGTTCTGCTCCCCGCTCTGTCTCTGGTGAACCTTCTCGCTGCCCCACGCCTCTGTCCTGTACCCCAGCTTGTATGCATAAATAAATAAATCTTTAAAAAAAAATTACCCATTTATATGATGGGATTGGAAGGGCTGGGAGAGATTTGGAACCAGAGAACTGCTAAAGTTCTTTTACTCACCAAACTTAATTCTACAACAAGGGCGCGTTTGAAAAAATCAGGTATTTTAAACCAATAGATGTATTGGACCACTCAGCAACACACAAGTTGAAAATTAGCATTTGTATTAAATTAGTCCATTGTTATTTTTCTGTTGAAAGTAGCATAGTCATTTCTTTATGCATAATCCCAAAACCCGTTACTTGATTTCCAAATGTGGTAGTTACTCGCCTCACCCAATCATAGATCTGCTTGCTCTCACCTTGCATCATTATTTAGCCACTTGTTTCTGTCCTCATTGCTGTCTTCACTGCACATCCTCTTGCCTTGGCTCTCTTCCCCAAGGTTCGCCCTCTGACCCATCGAACAAGAAATGCCCTTCATGGTGCTCTCAGTGACTCTGCAGTACCATCAGGATAGAGTCCAAACTTGGTTGCTCTCCATACAAAGCCTCCTTGACCTTGAGTCTGCTCACTTCCATAGGTTTACATCTCAGGACTACTAACAGATCCCCCAAGGACCCACATCTTCATGCCTTTACACACCCTGCTTTCTCTCTTCTTTTTCTTTTCCCATCTCACTTCTCCAGTTCATTTGGCAAAAGCTTCCTCTTCTTTCAATATTCTATTAAATTGTTTCCTCTTCTATGAAACCTTAATTGACATTCTCTTTTGTAGAATTTTAACTACTGTTTCCTCTTTGTCTCACTGTATCCTGTACAAGATTAATCATGGACTTATGACATTTTCTTGCTTACATGTCTGCTTTTCCTTCCTTTATCTTTAGCACCAGGGGGCATAAAGCATTTCTTTTTTTATCCCTGCTTTCAAGGAATGTTTATAGAATGAATGAAAATTAGAATGTTTGATTCTCCCCCTAATTTCTAATTAAAAAATTGAGCAAAATCCATTTTGGTTTCTTTTCTGTTATAGTTTTAGTCTATCGCCATACTGATTCCTCTCAAAATCACACCTTTTGTTCTCCTTCCCCTACTAAGGGATGCAGTAGGCAGGCTGTCCTGTATAATTCCATAGCTTACTCCTCTTCACCTTTTGTAGACATACTTCTTTTTCTGTAATCTTACTTCATCTATTTCTCATTGCCAGATTCCTCTTACCAATTTTTTATGTCTATGAAGTACTTTGCCCATTTTGGGCCCTCTGTAAATGCTAGCTATTCTTGTTGAAAAGCAATAATGTCTCCTGAATCCATTTGTGCTACCAGGTCATATCTCAAAGTGTCTTCTTAAAAAACAAAAATAGAGACAGTGCAGTTCAGTGGTGCATAAAAGCAATAGAGCAGAAGAGTTAATAGGCCAAGCTCCACGATCAGACCGTTCTGGATTTGAGCCCTGCCTCCAAGTCCTAACCCCTGGGTGACCTTGGGCAGGTCACTTAACTTCTACATTACTTTGCTCATCCATAAAAGGAAATAACCACACCTACATGTTTGCACTCTCGCAAGGAATAAATTAGATAACAAAATGTATAATCAACAGCACAAAATGAAGAACAGATAATTGGTACAATTTCTGTTCTTGATTACTGATTATTATTATTATCATCAATCAATTATTATCATTTTTATCAATTTGGTGCACTTGTGGTGCAACATTGAAGAAGTTTGAGGACTATTTCCCTTTTGGGGTGTGCCCAAAATGTATTTGTAAAACTGATTTTAATTTTGTAAGAGATTCACTGAGGATCTTTGCTGCCAATTTGTTTTTAAACCAGAGCTTATGCTAATAGATTAGTATTTCACCATGATTCCATCTGGAATTGAGATGAAGTCCAAACCAGAATCAGCAACTCCAGTGTAATCTTTAATCTCAAGAGCCATACTCTGGAGGTTCTGTGGTAAGCCAGGAAGCAGCACAAGTTTTCAGAATGACTTTTCTCTAGGGTTGTTCCATTATTCTTGTGGTTGTTGTTTTTATTATTATTATTTTCTTCTTTTTCAGTAAAGAGCTGAGAACCACTAAAGGAACACGGTAAAGACTTAGTTGCATCAGTAACGTGACAAAGCATCATTGGCAGCAGGAATTTGCTGCTGCTGACCCAGGTAACAACTCGTGACTTCATCTTGGACAAAGGAAATCACTCTCTTTGATGAACACTTTGGGATGATTTTCAGCTTTTGCTATTCTCTTCCTTTTAGACAGCTACTGTAACAAAAGCCTGCAGGGAGAGCTAAAGCTTCGCCTATTTATAATACCCACAAGCTGACTCTCTATTTAATTTTAAAAAATAATCTCAGAGCTCCAAAGCATTCTCATATTTAATATTTTGTTTTTAAATAGCTCTGTTTTATTTTGCATTTTAAAAAGCATAACTTTATGTACCGGCAAGAAAAGAGAGAAAGAAATAACAAATAGTGACAATAAGAGTAGCTCTAATAGAAGCTCATTTCTTCCTCTTTTGAGGCAACGAAGATGGCAACTACCATGGCATGCTGTTCCTTAGATGCCAGTTAGATCCCCAAACAACAACGTGCCATCAATTTCAATAATGCTTGGGTATTTCTGAGGAAATGCACAAACATATGCACATACACACAGTCACACTTTAACTAAATAAATTCTACAACGAGCCACCTGTCCTGTCCATTACATTTGATCACACAAATGTGATTTAAGATGTTTTCTGAGTTTTCCCTGCCATTCCATTTTTATAGACAAATTGTAAGCCACCTCTCCATTCCAGGCCACATTGTGACCCGCTTCCTGATTTCTGTCCAACTGAAAATCAGTAGTATAATTGCCATTCTGAATTCATGCCTTCCCCACCTCCTGAATAAGTTACCGACTGGTGAAACAGTACACAAAAGCACCTGCAAATCATATAACTTGGTCAATCACTTCAAAACTGCTCTCTGGCTTTTTGCAGGCTGGCTTCACGCTGCCTGACGCAGCACGCTGTTTGTGTTCAGCCATTATGCAATGACGTTCTCTGTTGCCAGCAAACCATGGCTTTATGCCACATTCAGTGTAGCAGCTCTATTGAGCTTTATTTATTGGATTTTTAAATCCTCTTGTTCAGTAGATGTTGATCTCTCCTGAAGTTACGATTATAGCTTTAACTATTGACACTTCTATCACAGCCAATCTCTCCATTCTCTGCCCTCATGCTGACATGAAATGATAGTTCTTCCAACACTGCAGCCTCTGAGACCTTGAACCTCAGCCCCACACAACTTGATACATAAAAATAGTAGGGAGGACATGAATGCTCTTAAGTGGATTTCCTTAGCAAATTGGTGTCTTCAGCTGGTCTTCCCTGGCTGTATGGCTTCTTCAAGGAGTTATGAATGAATGGTAGAGGTAAGTCTGACTTGCAAGTGTTCTAAGATCCATTTGCATCTAACAGCTGCCTTTCCCATTCAAAAATTTAGTTCTGGGCCTAAGGGTTAAGTCTCAGCATTATCACCACTATGGCCTCAGTTTGATCCCTGGCCAGGAGCTAAACCACATGGCGCAGCAGACCTTTCCTGTCTCGCCCACTGCTCACCTTGGCAGTGTATGTCAATAAATTCTCCTGTTCTGTTGTCCACTGTGTCTCTGGTGAATCCTCTCACCCCCTGCACCTCTGGCCTGCACCCCAGTTCTTCTACACAAAAATAGAAAATAAAACAAAAGTTTAGTTCTGCCTGTATCCACCTGGAACACAATCTATCAAGTTATTGAAATAATTGACACTGAGCATTTATTTAAAAGAGATTCTGGGGGCCTCCCTAGTGGCGCAGCAGTTGAGCGCTGAGCTGTGGAGCTGTCGGCAGTGCGCGATGCAGGTTCGACACCCAGCCAGGGAGAATCCCACATGGTGCGGCAGACCTCTCCTGCCTCGCCCACTGCTCCCCTCAGCAGTGTATTTCTGATCTGCCTGTTCTGCTCCCGACTCTGTCTCTGGTGAACCCTCTTGCCGCCCCACGCCTCTGGCCTGTACCCCAGCTTGTATAAATAAATCTTTTAAATAAATAAATAAGTAAATAAAGAGATTCTGCCCTTCTGATCGCAGAGATAAACATCATAAATTCCAGCAGTTTAGGTACAGTTAGGAAGAACCAACATTGCAAATCAAAATATTCACATATGTTTATCAGCTCAAGCCTTGTATGAGTTATACGACTTTGAGCAAGTAACTCAACTTCTCTAACCCTCAGGACCTCATCTACAAAATGAGAAGGCCTCAACTCTTCTCCCAATCTCATTGAGAGACTTAAATGAGAAAAGGTACATTAAAGTATCTGACACATAGTGGAATGTCAGTCAGCTTTCGTTTCATTTCCAATTTTGCCCTTTGCTGTATCGGGTTCACAAGATCAATTGTTGCTTGTGAAAGACGAGACAATCATTCTGTCATCTTTCTTCACTTTAGTGTAGGTCAGATTAAGGAGTTTGATCTTATCATTTGAGCAGGTCCAACTTGTGTAGCTTCTCCTCGCCTTGCCTCTGTGTCTGAAATTTCAGGTTGCAATGAGTGATATAGTGATGCATTGAACTTGATGGGTTTTAACTTCCTCCATTAATTAATATTCAGTTCTAACATTTGTTTGCATTGGTTTTAAGTGGAATGTTCCAATTGGGTCCAGGATCTTTGTAGAACATTCCGACAAAATTCTTACTGAGAAAACATTTAAGCCTTGAAAAACCTTCTATACCTTCTATATCTTTGGTGACAGAAATCCTATTCAATGTAACATAATTTCAGGAACAAAGTCCCTAGAAAAGTGACTGATGGGGATGATGTAGCTTTATTCCTTTTAAAGAGTTAAGTCAATTATCCTCTTTTGCTTTGAGAAGGCAGTCTCAGTGAAGGCCAGTTTATGTTCAAGTTGTAGAAAGGCCTAAATTTGCTTTTTTTTCTTTTGAAATGTGGGAAGAGGGACAAGAAAATATTTCAAAAAAAGGAAGAATCTATAAAAAATCAGTTATGTAACAGATTGTCAAAGTCAGTTACTGTGATTTTCCTAAACACTAAAGAGATTGAAGTTTCTAGAACCTAGATGAAGACTAAGTACTCCTTCAGTTACATCACTCAAAGAATTGTGCATCTCAGAGTTGATAGGCATCACAGAAACCATCCAGTTGATGAATCCCTTTGGCCGTTTCAGAAAAGTAACATCAGTCTCTATTTGGACATTTCAATCCAGAGACTTCACCTCCTTGCAAGAAACTCCATTCCTCTTTGGACAGATCTAACTGTAAGGCAATTAGATCTGTTCCTTATTTTGAAACAGATCACTCTCTCTTGTTTCTATGCATTCATCCTTATTTTACCACCTGGAGTCACAATATAAATCTGAACCTTCAAAATTTGAAGATAACTACCATCTCCCACAGGTGTGTTCTTTGTAAGCATAAATATTCCTAATTTCTTTAACCATTCTTCTAATGACAGAGATTAGTTTTCCTCAATACCCGGATCACTTTCCTTTGAATATGTTATGGTTTTTCAATTTCTCAAAAATTATAGTACCGAAAACTGAACATAATATTTGTCAAATGCTTTTATTGGCCAATTTAAAAAAAGAGGGCAATAATCTGAATTCCCCTTTTCAACACTACATATATATTAAGACATATTTAGCATATGCAGTATTACCAGGCACTGTTCAACATGCCTGACATACATGAACACATTTAATCACATAGCAAGCATGTGAGGTAGACACTTGATTATTCCCAATTTTATTTTTCAGATAAAGAAGCTACAGTATAATGTAAACCAGTGCTCCTCGAATTTTAATATACATAATGGGGTCTTTATTAAAATTCAAATTCTAATTTAGTAGGATTTCTGTGGGTGCTGAAATTCTGCTTGTCTATCAAGCCTCCAGGTGATACTGGTGCCGCTGGCCCAGGGAAGTAGAAAAGGTCAATATAACAAGACAAAATGATAGAAAATGATTAAACAAAGGTACCGTAACCTGCAGCAGTAAGAGGTATCTTTGTGACATTACAGGGAGTTTCGGACAATTTAGGTTTATTTAATTGGAGGGAGAACTGTTTTCAGCTCCAACCCTAATTTGAAAAATGTTCTTCCTACTAATAAAAACTGGCTTATAAAGCCCCTTCTACCACTGAAGTATGAAAAAATTAATGTCTCTTAAACATCTGCCATGTGTCAGGTGCTTTTGTAAGAAACGTGCATCTCATATCATTTAATGTTTCCAACAGTCCTGTGAAGTTATCCTACCATTACTTTGTTCTGAAGATAAGAAAACTCAGGCAAGCCAGAGAGAAAAACTAACACCTTTATGTTTCTGGTCAATAGAATATGAGGATTAAGTATCTAGAGAGAGATTACACTGCTAGTAAGTGGCAGAGCTCAGGTGCAAACCCAGCTGACACTTGAGTCCATACATCCTGTGCTCACCTTACAGAATTAAAAGGTAGCATCTAAGAGGTATAGAGGTAGAGAAACTGCAGATACAGCCAAGTAAAAGGGATCGCTCCCCTGGTTGAATAGTAGCTGTGGAGCAGGCATTTCTCCACCAGTGAAGAAAATCAACCTGTGCTAAGTTCCATGATAAAGGCTCTATTAAGGATAAAGACTGATCAAGTATGTAAACCAAGACCACAGATTCTCTGTAGCTCACAATAAGAACAGTGGTGTTCAAAATACTACATCTAGCTCAGATGTGCTATGTGTATCAGTCCTATTCTCTATGAGCTCATAGTCTAGCTGCTGGGGAACCATTTATAAATGAAAAATTCTCTAATAGAATATAACAGCTGCTATAGTAGTAATGGGTAGGGTGAGGTGGTTAAGGGAAATAAATGGTAAAGATATTATCAGGTGAACTGGTGAGAAAGAACAACCTGGCAGAGAAACTAGTAAGCACAAAGGTAGGCTCCACCTAGTCTTACTTTGTCATAGGTGATTTTAATTGTACACTGAATGGCTTTTGATTCAAATGTTTGCTACATAGGGATAATTCACTTTCATGGTTCTTAAATTATGCTCCTAAGGGAGACTGTGCTTATGTAAAAATAACTACAGATAACCTAGAGTCTCTAAATTGTAAGCTTGATTTTCCTTACATATGTTTTTAAATCTGTAGTCGAATAATTTTATTGGCTATTAAGAATCAAGCAGATATCAAAGAAACTACTACCAGGAACACTTGAGCCTAGTTGAATGACTTGGATAGTAAAATTATCCCTAGATTCTTTCTATCAATGATATAATACAGATCAATTTCCATGGTATTGCTAAACTTCATAGTTTCCAGGGGCTATCCTGTGTGAATAAGTGCAGTGTGCCTGCTGAGAATTAACAAAGGCACCTATTTGAATCGGATTCATATTTTATGTTTTGGAAGTTTACTGCATACCTTAGGGCAGGATATGTGACCAAACAGAGGTGAACTTATCCCAAACATTCAACACAAGCAAGTTCAAAAATCCTCTGGCTTTGTATGGGACACTTGAAAATATAAATAACACACAAAAAATAAATTGCTTGAGTTGGGAAATTTATTCCTGAAAGTATATCAGAGAGGGACTGATCAAGACGCCCCATGTGGATTGCAGGCACAGCATATGGCTTGTGGCTTGGACACTGTGACCAAGACATTTACCACCAGCTGGTATCAGTGTAACTAGCTGTGAGAAATACCCAGGAGCGGCAGAGACAGTGCCAGGGCTATAGCTCTACACTTCTTATTTTACTAAGACCTAGCAAATGCCATTTGAGAAAAATTTTATACCTATTTGGAAAGGAGGGAGTGTGACATAAAGGGAAAGGAAAAGTAGAAAAAGAAGTTAGCAAATACAGTCTATCTCACCCTTTTTCAGGAACAGCATCTTGCATCCTCTTTAAAGTGTGCTACCTCAGAGCCACACTACAGCACCCCTTGCTCTCCTTGCAGAGATCTGCTTATTCATTGTACCTGAGTGTCTACTACCAAAGGAGCACACAGGGTGGACAAAAAGACAGACATACAAAGAAAGATAATCAATAAAGTGTTAGGTGCAGTGCTGGGGACAAAGGAGAGAAGCCATTTTGATCTAAACCAGTGAAGAAAGAAGGATATGAACAGAAAGGAAAGGCTAAGAGTGGCACTCCTCACTACACGCCCATTTCCTATGGTGGATCTTGGAGATGAAACTGATGTCTACGATGATCATTTCACAGAAGATGTTTAAACAGAAAAGGAAAGTCTGAGGGGAATGGAGAGATGGCAAGTGCAACGAGAACTGAGCCAACTTTAGTCACTGTCCGCTCGGAGTGAGCGCAAAAGAAATAAGGAACACAATGCCCAGGGCTCAGTGCAGGCTGCATATTGCAAAAACCCACAGTTCACCTCCCGTCTTTCTTCTTTTTTTTTTTTTATTATTTTCTTTTTTTTTTTTTTTT